>JARBWK010000006.1:53488110-53509146 GCA_030556195.1 Anolis apletophallus | reverse complement strand
AGTACCTTCCCTCACTTTCCAAGACTGCTACAAACCTAATCCTATGATTGATCAACACCAAACTTGCCACACAGAGCCCTCATGACCCATTCTACATTCTGGTGCACTTTGGAGGAGGGTGGACCATGGATGATGGGACTTGAAGTACCTCTACTCACTTCCCAAGTCTGCTGCGACCCTCATCCAATTACCGATTGAGACCAAACTTGGCACACATAACCCCCATGACTGCCTTCACGTCCTGGTGAGGTTCGGGGGAGGATTGACAATGGATGATGGAATTTGTAGTATTTTCACACCCCTCTGTTCCCACAGACCACTGTGGCCCCCAAAAAACACCGGGAAAGTCCACACTTGGCACACAGAGCCCCAGTGACCCACTCTACATCCTACTGAAGTTTGGAGGGGGACAGAACATGGATGATGGGACTTGCAGTACCTTCCCTCACTTCCCAATCCTGCTACAAACCTAATCCAATGACTGATCAACAACAAATCTGGCACACAGAGCCCTCATGACCCACTCTACGTCCTGGTGCAGTTTGGAGGAGGGTGGACCATGGATGATGGGACTTGAAGTACCTCTACTCATTTCCCAAGTCTGCTGCGACCCTCATCCAATTACCGATTGAGACCAAACTTGGCACACACATAACCCCCATGACTGCCTTCACGTCCTGGTGAGGTTCGGGGGGGACTGACAATGGATGATGGAATTTGTAGTATTTTCACACCCCTCTGTTCCCAAAGACCTCTGTGGCCCCCAAAAAACACTGAGAAAGTCCACACTTGGCACACAGAGCCCCAGTGACCCACTCTACATCCTACTGAAGTTTGGAGGGGGACAGAACATGGATGATGGGACTTGCAGTACCTTCCCTCACTTCCCAATCCTGCTACAAACGTAATCCAATGACTGATCAACACCTAATCTGGCACACAGAGTCCTCATGACCCACTCTACAGCCTGGTGCAGTTTACTGTGAGACGGACCACGGATGATGGGACTTGAAGTACCTTCACTCACTTCCAAAACAATGCACCCCTCATCCATTCACCAATACAGACCAAACTTAGCACACAGAGCCCCCATGACCCAATCTACATCCTACTACACTTGGGGGGGGGGCAGAGATGATGGGACTTGCACTACCTTCAGTAATTTCATGATACCACTGCAACTCCCAATAATGATGGATCAAGACCAAACTTGGCACACAGAGCCCCCATGACCCACTCTACATCCTGCTGCGCTTCTCAAATAACCCAGGCAGGGCCAGGTCCTCAAGCTAGTATATATATAAATGTATATTTCAGTGATTGGCTGGGGGGCGCCAAAATAATGTTCGCTTACCATTTAAAATTACCTAGATCCGGCCCTGCATAGAAGGTAAAAAGAGTTCACCTTTGATTCATCATCGATAAAGTGGTGTCAGATTGCATTAATTCTACAGTTTAGATCAGGTATGGGAAACCCAGGACCAGAAGCCGGATGTGGCCTCTTGGGCTTTTTTCTCAAGCCCTCCTGTCTCTCACCATCCTATCCTATCGTTCCTTCTTTCTCTCTTTCCTTCTCATTCCTTCTCTCTATCTCCTCCCTGTCCTCCCTTTTGTCCTTCTTTCCTCTCTTTCCTTCCTCCTTTCCTCCCTCTCTCCCTTACCTCCTCTTTTTCCTTCCCTTCCACCCTTTTGACCTTCCTTCTTTCCTCTTTCCTTCCTCTTTTCCTCTCTTTTATCTTCCTCTTTCTCCTTCCCTTCCACTGTTTTGTCCTTCCTTCCTTTTTCTCTTCCTCCTTTCCTCCCTCTCTCCCTTACCTCCCTCTTTCTCCTTCCCTTCCACCCCTTTGTCCTTCCTTCCTCTCTTTCCTTCCTCCTTTCCCCCCTCTCTCCTGTACCCCCTCTTTTTCCTTCCCTTCCCTTCCACCCTTTTGTCCCTCCCTCCCTCTCTTACCTCCCTCTTTCTCCTTCCCTTCCCTTTCACCCTTTCGTCCTTCCTTCACTCTTTCTCCTTCCTTCACTCTTTCTCCTTCCTTCCTTCCTTCTCTCTTTCCTCCCTCCCTCTTTCTCCCTCTCTCCATTCACTTCCACCCTTTGTCCTTCCATTCTTCCCTCTCTTTTGTCTTTCCTTCCCTCCCTTTCTTCCTCTCCCTCCTTCCCTTCCACCCTTTTGCCCTTCCTTCCTTCCCTTTCTCCCTGTTGTCTTTCCTTCCTTCTCTTTCATTTATCCTATCCTTCATTTCACCCATCCTTCTCTTTCTCCCTTCCTTCCTTTGCTTTTTCCTTCTTCCATCTCTCCATCCCTTCTTTCCTTCCCACTCCCCCTTTTCTTCTTCCTTCCCTTTTGTCCTTCCTTCCCTCTCTCTTTCCTTCCTCCTTCCCCTTCTTCCGTGTTAGTACCGTGTTTCCCCGAAAGTATGACACCCCCGATTGTAAGACGTATCGGGGGTGTCAGGGGGGTCGGCTAATGTAAGCCGTACCCCGAATGTAACCGTACCCCGGCCGCGCGTCACTCAGTCCCGCCTCCTCCTCGGTCCCGCCTCCTCCGCCTCCTCCTCCTCCTCCGCTTCCCCCCGCCGCCGCTTGCCTCTGCCGCTGCTGCTTGCCGCCGCCGCCTCCCCCCGCCGCCGCCTCCCCCCGCCGCCTCCCCCGCCGCCACTTGCCGCTGCCGCCGCCTCCCTCCGCCTCGGTGCCGCCTCCCCCGCCTCCCTCCGCCTCGGTGCCGCCTCCCCCGCCGCCGCCTCCCCCGCCGCCACTTGCTGCTGCCGCCGCCTCCCTCCGCCTCGGTGCGCCTCCCCCGCGCCGCCTCCCCCGCCGCCACTTGCCGCTAGCGCGCCTCCCTCCGCCTCGGTGCCGCTTGCCTCCGCCGCCGCTTGTCTCCGCCGCCGCTTGGCACCGCCTCCATAGCGGCCCCACGCCTCGCCAGGCGCGCGGCTGCGCCAGGCGCACTCAGGCCTTCTGCCCATGCGCGAATGTCTGCAGACATTCGCGCATGGGCAGAAGGCCTGAGCAACGCCCAGCTGGACTGCGTCAGCGCGCCTGCGTCAGGCGCCCTCAGTACCTTCGCCCATGCGCAGACATTCGCGCATGGGCAGAAGGCCTGAGTGCGCCCGGTGTAGCCGCGCCAGGCGCAGGCGTGGGGCATATGGAGAGGCGGTGCCAAGCGCGGCGGAGGCAAGCGGCGGTGGAGGCAAGCGGCACCGGAGGCAAGCGGCACCGGAGCGGAGGGAGGCGGCGGCAGCGGCAAGTGGCGGCGGGGGAGCGGGAAGCGGGGGAGGCGGCACCGAGGCGGAGGGGCGGCGGCAGCGGCAAGTGGCGGCGGGGGGACTGAGGCGGAGGAGGAGGCAAGCGGCGGGCGGAGGCGGAGGAGGAGGCGGCCAAGGAAAGGCCTACTTTCGAGTACGGTAATGTAAGCCGTACCCGAAAATGTAAGCCGTAGGGGGATTTGGGGTTCAAAGAAAGTAAGACAGCTGTCTTACTTTCGGGGAACACGGTATGTGGGCCCCCAAGTTAGAAAGTTTGCCCCTGCCTGGTTTAGATCCACCATTAGAAGAGGATGGTACATTCAGTTTCTAGGCTTTCTTTATTTCGGCATACTTACAGTGTGAAGAATGTTGTGTGGGGAGATTGCTTTTTGTTCTTATGGGGAAAAACAATAGAGAACTAGAAATCATTAGATATCTTTAGAAAATATAGGCCCCAAGCTAGTTTCCACAGCCTAATCCATGTCTAGCATACTGGGTAGTAGGACTTGTATTAAACACATAATTTTAAACTTCCAATAAACCTGATTAATGTCACACCCACCACACCTCATTCCAATTACTGGAAGTAACAGCTAGTCTATACATTTAACAGCATATTAAAATGGAAATAAGGTGGTAGAACAAACCATACCACTTGAGACTGCAGGTGCAAAATCTAACCCCCTCTCCTTTAATGCTCCCCTGCAAATAGAGCACGAATAGGCCTGGGCTAGGCTATTCCCTCCCCAGTAAACTGTGTTTTATAATTGGGAGGAAGGGAGGGGTTTTTTAATTGTTATTACTTATTTAGATGGGAGGTCATTCAGAAATGTTAAATGCCACCTGCAGCTTGAAGTGGTCCAAGCCAGAAATCTACCACTTCAGTCAACAGCCTCATTCTCTCCTGCATGTGTGGCTCAGGCTTAGGACGGGAGCATGAGTCTGGCATCAATTGGAAAATGACTTTTTGTTCTCCTTGGATGTGTGAAGTGGGTCTTATGGTTTAATTTGTCTGCTTGGTATTTGTTTGTAACACAGTGGCCAGGATGCAATAATAGTGGTGTTCTGGACAGAATGGGACAACTTCAACTCCTTCCTCAGCCTTAAAAAATTCTGCCCCAGAGACACAGTGTCATGGAAAAGAAAAGACAAGGAAAATTCTACCTCAAGCTCAGGGGGTAGCGGATGGCTTGCTTTCTGCTGCCCTGGACATTAGGACGCAGAACAATGGCTTCAAACTACAAGAAAGGAGATTCCATCTGAACATTAGGAAGAACTTCCTGATTGTGAGAGCTGTTCAGCAGTGGAACTCTCTGCCCCGGAGTGTGGTGGAGACTCCTTCTTTGGAGGCTTTTAAACAGAAGCTGGATGGCCATCTGTCAGGGGTGCCTTGAATGCAATTTTCCTTCTTGACAGGGGTTGAACTGGATGGCCAAAGAGGTCTCTTTCAACTCTATGATTGTATGATATCAGTAGGGCAGTGAATTTGCTCTGGGGTTTATTCTATTTTAAATGAATGAAGCTACTGTTATTAATCGCAATGTAAATATCTGATATGCCAGATTTATTTTCATTCACTGGACCAAATTTGGCACAAATATCCAATGCGTCCAAATTGTAATACTGGTGGAGTTGGGGTATTGATTTTGTCATTTGGGAGTTGTAGTTGCTGGGATTTATAGTTCAGCTACAATCAAAGAGCATTCTGAACTCCACCAATGATGGAATCGAACCCAAACTTGGCACACAGAACTCCCATGACCAACAGAAAATACTGGGCGGGTTTGGTGGACATTGACCTTGAGTTTTGGAGTTGTGGTTCACCTACCTCCAGAGAGCACTATGGACTCAAACAATGTTGGATCTGGCCCAAACTTGGCATGAATACCCAATATGCATAAATGTCAACACTGGTGGAGTTTGGGTAAAATAGACCTTGACATTTGGGAGTTGTGGTTGCTGGGATTTATAGTTCACCTACAATGAAAGATCATTCACCAAAGATAGAATTGGGCATGACCAAGAGAAAATACTGTGCTAACTGAAAGGTTGCAGGTTTGGATATGGGGAGCAGCATGAGCTCCCACTGTTAGCCCCAGCTTCTGCCAAGCTAGCAGCTCGAAAACATGCAAATGTGAGTAGGCCAATAGCACTCAATGCAGTCATGTTGGCCACATCATCTTGGAGGTGTCTACGGACAACACTGGCTATTTGGCTTAGAAATGGTGATAAGCACCAACCCCTAGAGTTGGACACGAGTGGAATTAATGTCGGGGGGAAACCTTTATCGTAACCTAAGAATACTACTACACAGATTTTCATTCTCTCTCTCCATCCTGCAAATCTTAATCCAAGAAGTCCATATTTCTAAATGGTTTCACATTTCTGGAATTTTTCTCTCTTTCTTCAGGACAGTCATGTATAGAGGTGAGGAACTGGAAATAGAAGCTACACCTAAAAATAGTTACCAAATATTCAGGGGATAGATATATAAAAATCATTTCTTAATGTATACAATATCTGTAGGGGAAAACAACTGTGGCTAATGAATTACAAAAGACCTTTAATTATTATATGTCTTTAGTGGTGATGAAACAATAGGTGTAGAAAGTCCGATATGGCATGTTAGTGCATTTTCCTACATGCCCATTAGATGAAAAATATTGAATCGTTTTTAAAGCTGCATTTCAGTCTTTCACATATTTATGCTAATAATTGTTGAGATATCTAATAAAACGTCATGTTTTTTAGGGTTTTTTTTAAGGGAAGTGGACTATAACTCTCTCCAGTGAGCCAGCATGGTATAGTGATTTAAGTGTTGGACTATGGGTGGATCTACACTGACCCAATCAAGGCCAATCTGACATGTTGAATGATGGATCACCCCCAGATTCCCCCACCCCCATTCCCCCAGCTGCTGCAGAAGCATGATGGAGTCCCAGTGGTAGACAGGGAGGACCCATGTCATGGCCAGAAACCCCTGCAACATGGAGGACTGTGGGGAGGAGACTGCCATCCAATGTCTCTGGGCCATTCGAGCCCAGGAAACACAGGATGGCATTGTGGATAGTTGCATCTGATTCCATTTCAGAATCACCCAACTGTTCCACAGGCTATAAGTTGGGGAAAGCCTGGATTTTGTGGTAGAATTTGGACTTTCCTTCAACATTGGCTAATACAGGGCAAGGCCACATTAGGGTGGACTTGCCTCGCATTATCCCAGTTCAGCCTTGTGTAGTGTTTGGCCATCTCACTAAGTGGTCAATGTAGATGGGGCCGATGGCTCTAGAGAACAGGGTACAAGACTGCGCTCGGTCATACAAACCCACAATGTGACCTTGGGTAAGTCACTGTCAGCTGCAAAAAAACCTTGTGATAGATTCACCTTAATGTGGTCATAAGACAGTGGTTCTCATCCTGTGGGTCCCCAGATGTTTTGGCCTTCAACTCCCAAAAATCCTAAAAGCTGGTAAACTGGCTGGGATTTCTGGGAGTTGTAGGCCAAAACACTTGGGGACCCACGGGCTGAGAATCACTGTCATCAGCTGGAGTTGTCAAAGTCCTTTGAAAGTGAGCAAGGAAGCCTCAAGGCCTCAAAAAGTAGTCTGAGCTTCTGTGACTACTTCACTTGATAATCTAGCAAAATTGGACCCACCAAGACCCCTAAGTAGACTCTTTTCACTCAGACTTGTACTAAATGTCCAAGCATTAAGAACAATTAAGGCCATTTGTGCCATTGAGTCCTCCCAGGAGTAAGAAGTCTGCCTGCAATCTGTTCTTCATATACTTGCACGAAAGTAGGAGACATGGCGCTCATGAGAGCACTTCTAAGTGTACAGTGTGCTTGTAGCCATCTTCATAGTTTAAGTATATTTGAATGATAATGAATGGGGAAAGTAATTTGCTCTTGCCCCTGAAGTACCTGCAATTAGACAATATTAATAACCACCCACCTGATACTGTTGAGCCCCCTTGCCTTAAAAGCAGTTCAGAGAGTACCTGGAAGTTGTAGTCTAGAAAGTAACATTTTCAAGCTCTCAGAACAGTAGAAACCACCCTCCGTCTGGGATTTATTAATAACAGTGAATCTCATTGCTTATATAGCAATTTAAACTATCTAGAAATCTAGTGTCTGGATTACAATGTACTTCAATTTTAAAAAGCTCCCTGAAATGCTAATTGCAGCTGTTCCAAACCTAATTAATATTCTTCAACAACATTTCTTTTTTCTTTCTTTTACTCTTCATTTTTGTGGGATTATTTTATAGCAAAGAGAAATGTTGACCAGCTCCTGTGCTGATTAAATTGAACGGTGCAGGGGTTTTTTCTCTCTCGCTTCATCCTCATTTTAAAAGTGTTTTCAGTGATTGCAATTAGTAAATTTTAAATTGGCTAGGTGAGGTTTTTACATAAATTAAATGGGTGTAGTAATTTATTAAATTGAGAAATGAAAACATTATAATGTGTACTGATCTGAAGTGCCAACTAGTATAAAAACACCTTTTTATAAATGTTATAATAAAAAATAAATTCCTTTCAATACTTTTTTAAAGTTTGTGCATCATAATCAAGAGGCTAACTTCATATAGGACAAAACACTTTGGCTCCATCTACACTGACATATAATGTAGTTTGAAAGTCATGTAATGCATTTCAATGCAATCAAACTGCATTATATGAGTCCACACTGACCATATAAGGCAGTTTCAAACTGCACTGTATGGCAGTGTAGATGAAGTCTTGGTTGAAATCCAAATGCTTGAGGCATCAGACCTAGCTTAGGGCGCTTCCACACAGCTGTATAAAATCAACATTGATCTGGATTATATAGCAGTGTGGACTCAGATAACCCAGTTCAAAGAATATATTGTGGATTATCTGCCTTGATATTCTGGGTTATATGGTTGTGTGGAAGGGTCCATAGTTATATTTCATTGGAATTACTGTATGTAGGCCCCTTCTGTACTGCCATATAAAATCCAGATCTGCTTTAAACTGTATTATATGGCAGTGTAGACTCACACAATCTGGTTCAAAACAGATAATGTGGATTATCTGCTTTGATAATGCGGATAATATGGTATAATGCCTCAGGCCCCTTCTACACTGCCTTATAAAATCCAGATTACTTGATTTAAACTGGATTATATGGTAGTGTAGTTTCATATAATCCAGTTCAAAGTAGATGTCGATTACCTGATTTGATAATTTGGATTATATGGCAGTGTAGAAGGAGCCTCAGGACCCTTCCACACAGCCATATAACCCAGAATATCAAGGCAGAAAATCCCAGATCATATAAATCTAACTCCTGTTATTCAAGGGTCAAGGATTCTTAGACTTGTAATACCAATGGCAATTTTTCCAAGTTCTAGTTTCATATTGGGTGCTTCCAGACATGGGGGAAACACCTGCTGAAGAGGGTTTAAAAAACCACTTTGGCATGGGTTTTTGTCCCCACACCTCCCCTCAAAACCCAGGCTTTCGAGGAAGGGGTGTCCCCATGCCATTGTGGTAACTACCGCAATGGCATGGGGCTACTCCAAACTCCCACAAAACAGCCCTTAAAAGAAGTAAAAACTTTCAGGGTACCCATGGCGCTCTTCCAGCAGGCCTCCTGGTGCATAGAAATGACATGCCAGGAGCCCGGAGAACTGAGAGGGCTGTTGGTACTGACCTGGAGTACCTGGGAGTCAGTCCACACAGGCCCAATATCCCATTAATCTGGGCCTTTCAGGAAGGTCCGGGTCTAATGAGGTATCTAATGTGAGTCAAAGCAAGGTTTATCTGCTTTTCCCCAAAATAATTCTCTTTTATCAGAGGCGTAGTTTGGACACCTCCAGTAAAAACCCGAGACCCCGTACTTTGGGGCCTGTCTGGAATTGCCCATTGTCTTTGTCTTTTTCAAAAGTAGTTGTGTTAAATCACAATTCATATCAGGAAGAAAACAATGTCATAAGCAACATTCTATCTGATGCAGGAATTCCACTGTATTATATATTTTTCTTCCTTTGAAAATGCATAAGATCAAACTAGAAAGTTATCCTAAATGTTCACTGTCTAAATGTTCACAGATTTAAACATAGACAGCTTGAAAATATTTTTGAAAATATATTTTAAAATTTAAAAAGCAAGCCTTTACATTACTATCCCAATTTTTGACAAGATATAGGCCAAGATGGCAGCTCAGCAGCCATGCAGGGAAGCAACATATGATGGGGCAGATTTCAATATTACAGTCAACTATTGCAGTTAGTTCTCTGCCCAGCATTAATTCTCACTGAGATTACCACAAAGTTATTTTCCCAACCCATCAAACCCTGGTGAAGAACTACCATAGCAGGCTTCAAATTTTCCTTATATTCCAGTCCCCACTGCTTCAAAATCCATGTTTTAAAGGTAAACTCACTTCAAAATACATATTATTAGAAGAGCAAAAGTTCTATTTTCTTGCTTTTTCGTGAATGTAGTTTTAAAGTTTCCTTTAAATTTACTGATCAGTTCATTGTATTTTATCTTCTGTACGATTTTACTAGTGCATGCTTTTTGAAAATTAACTTGAGTTTTAGGATGTGAAAAACAGATATAAACATTTAACAATCCACCTATCTTCCTGTAAAAGTACATATGTAACACAGAGACAACCTATAAATTAGTTGGTGGGACAATGAGCCTATGGCAGAAAAACTGGGTGCGTGGGTAGGAACAGTGCTACAATGATTCTGCTCTGTGAATCATAGTTAATCTTCCTAGTGCACTCCAACTACACTCTAGCTATCTTAAATTATAGAACTATTGCCATGCAAATTATGTTATATTTTTCAAGTATACCTTTCATTCTAAACAAAATACAGATTCCATTCTAAACAAACACACTTTTTGCTTTAACCTCGGAGTTCCCTTGATCCCAAGAACTTAGAAATTCACAATAATCAATTGCTCTGTTTCCAAAGTCCAGAGATGAGTGACAGTCCTTATGTTGCCCATATAGGGGGGCAGAATCAAAGTTTTGTAGTTGTACAAGAAGGTTTTTTTAGAAATGTGAACCCTAAACAGAGCAATAGCCCAAAGGCCACACTTGGTGGTCATGGAGTACTGATTGACACAAGGGACATGGGCAGAAACCAGGTGGAAGTGGGAATAAAAAAGTGTATCCAGGAGGAAAGTATGGCTGGCTAGCACAGAACAGGAATATTCCATGCTGCAACCATTTGCTGCAGGCCTCCATTCTGCAGTCCTGTCAAACTAAGCTAGGTGAGCTGTCAAGAATTTAATAATCCACTTAACTGGGATTATACCAAAAGGGACCCATATTTTATTTTTGTCATCGTCTGTTCTAAAGGAGGCATCTTTCAGCATCATTTTGCAAAAGGAAGTGTATCAGCTTTATTCCTCTCTCCTTTACATAACAGCAAGCTCAGGCTTCCTGTGCCTCAATGACACTTCTTATTATGCAGAGAGAAGAGAGTTCTTCACATTTTTACCTTAGGCCTACTTTGGATTCACATTAAGGCACACTGGGGCATAGTTGAAAGCACTCAAGACATGCCTTGCTATGTTCTGTTTTTTAATTTGAACCTGACATTCTAACTGCATATCCTGAAAATGAAAAAAGGGGGTGGGTGGGGAACTACCAACCCAGATTCCTCACTGGTGTAAATGCTGAAGTCAACAAATTTGCACCAGGGATGATCTTTTATTTTCTTGGCGCTAACATCCCTGCTTCTCCAAATCAGCCAGCATCAAGACGTTTTCAAGGTTTCCTGCATTTGAACCAGAGTGAATAGTCAGTCATATAAACAGAATTCTCAGAGACACTCTGTGAGTAATAAGTTCAAACAGCAAAAATTCTCACAAGCTTTTATTCTATGATCATACAGCATTACTTCCAGCTAATGCTACTGAAGCAGTGGCAGACTTTACTATTGGGTATAAAAAATACATAATGAGCATCTATGGGACACCGCACAACTCCCATCAGTGAGAAAAGACCTTCATAATTCACATGTTGGTTTACCACTTCAGTTTATTTAACTCTATCATTAGGTAGCAATTGTGTCCTCAGCTGGATGTGGCGGCTGCCTGTTTCTGCGGCACTGAAATCATAAAGGGATCCCACCTGTGTACTTTCAAAGGGATTGGGGAGAAGGAAATATGATACATTATGCATATTCTGGTATTATTGCAGAATCAGGGGCTAGTACAGGTGAAGGCAAAGATCTGAACCTTTAGTCTCCCACATGTTTGAGTGACCCTTTAAATCTGGTATTAGAATTAATGAGTTGGTTCTCTCACTTTAGAAGACTAGAAAAACAGGAAACTCACTGTCTGACATTGGTTTCTCACTTTGACCCTTGCCTTTCCCTTGGCATCACAGGTCTTTCCGCCACTGAAACATATGCTCTGCCTTTCCTTCATTCTAAGTATTCTTTCTGACATGGAGCTCTACAAATTCATACATTTGAATGGCATTTAAAGTGTAAAGCATTGTAATTATGATGGATAAGTTCTCTTTATAAAAGAGAACAGTGCTATATTTTAGGTCATGTGCATGGGAGCGATATAGTCTTCAGATTCACCACTTGCTTTTCTTGTGCATAGGCTTCATGGGCAAAAAGTAATACACATGTCCCCATAGTAGGAAGTATTCTTCGCAGATGCCCTTGAACTCAACAGGGCCTGTGGCATTTTTGTAGAGCTTCTGAAGAACACTGCTGGCAGGTTGTTAACTTCCTCCCAAGCTTCAGAACATATTGTAGTTATTTACTTCATTATACCAGTTCTCCATGAAGCAATGGCTTGATTTTAAAAATCTATTTCTGACCTGTGTGACCTATAGTGGTCAAGTTCCTGCAGACTTACGTAAGCTCTTCTCTACACTTGCTCAGCAGAGGGAAGCTCAATTTTAATTATCTGCTATTATCTCTGACATCAAGAGTATAGCAGTGGTTATTTGGCATAATTTTAGAACTCTGGTTATTTTAAAGCCCTGTAAATAATAAAAAATATTTTTAATATAAAAACACCCATTGTTCTGTTCACAACAAAAACATTCTGATTGTTTGGGTCACATTTTGAACATGGATTCCATAATTATTTAAATTCAATAACGTCATCACTGACACCTCTGCATCTAGCCTTGCAGGCTACGTGCTATCATAGAAATGCATCTCATAAACTATGACCTATGAACTATGACCATGGTATGATTTGACGATGCAATGGAAAATGATTTTAATGATGAGACGTGGGGATTTGTATTTTTTGGTTGTAATTGTTAATTGTTTAATGTTTTATCTGCTATTATATAATTGTTTTTAAATTGTATTTTATATTGTGGGCATTGACTGCCTTGTGTAAACCGCCTTGAGTCGCCTTCGGGCTGAGAGGGGCAGTATAGAAATATAGCAAATAAATAAATAAATAAAGGAGGTGTATTGCAAAACACTAATAATCTCCCCGAGAATAGAACAGTACAGGCAACTATAATTATGCTCGGATGCATCATTTGTTCCCTAAAGCAAGGATTGGTTGAAAAACGTGCATACTACACTATACTACCAGAAAAGTAAACCTAATGGTTTAACATTTGTTTTTTCATGTTGAAATTAAAAAAAACCTTTTTTTAATTCTACTGTTTTGGAGATTTCACACTTCATTAACACTGCAATGAAAACTGATTTTAGAAGCTAAGGCTGCAATCCACCCATCTGTAGTTAAGCTCTATTGAACTCTATTGAACGTACTTCAGAGTAAATATTACAGGATTGCGCTGACACTTTCTTAGTTGTATCCTGGAGATGGTACACAGAATTGCAACTCTGGTGAACTATGTTTCGATACAGAAAGAATCAAAGCAACATTCACCTATTTGTGCCTGGAAGCTGTGATGGGCTGGATCAGGGCTGAACCTTAATCCTGACAAGACAGAGGTCCTCTTGGTCAGATTGGGGGTGGGGGACAATCGGGGTATAGGTTGGAAACCTGTATTTGATAGGTTACACTCCCCCTAAGGACACAGGCCCATAGCCCTGGGGTCTGCCTGGACTCAGCGCTGACTCTTGAAGCTCAGGTCCCGGTGGTGGCTGGGAAGGCTTTCGCACAATTAAAACTTGTGCACCAGCTACGCCCGTACCTTGAAAAGCCTGATCTGCCCACAGTGGCTCACGCCTTGGTTACATCTTGAATGGATTACTGCAATACACTCTGTGCGGGGCTGCCTTCGTAAAGGGCTCAGAAACTGCAACTAGTGCAAAGAGTGGCAGCCAGATTATTTGCAGAAACTGACTACAGGGGGCATATTAACCCCCCCCCCCCCCCAGTTAAAGCATCTCCACTGGCTGCCTGTGTGTTTCTGGGCCCAATTTAAAGTGCAAGTTATTACCTATAAACCCCTTTACGGTTTGGGTCCAGCCTATTTGCGTGACTGCATATCCCCCATGAACCTACTTGGGCCCTGAGGTCCTCCGGGGAGGCCCTACTCATGGTCCCACCGCCCTCACAGGTGCAGCTGTTGGGGCTGAGAGAAAGGGGCTTCTTGGTCATGGCCCTCTGGCTCTGGAAGAGATCAGACTGGCTCCCACTCTCTTTACCCTTAGAAAGGAATTAAAAATGTAGATGTGGAAACACGCTTTTGACAACAGTTACCATTTAAGTGATGGAGTTTTTAATTGATCCTTATTGTAACTGGATCTTAACTGTTTTATTAATAGGAGCCGGCTTTTGCCTCTTCTGTATAACATGTTTCATCTACTTTATACTTATTGTGACATTTTTGTTGTTATGTTTATTACTGTCTTATTTTGTTTATGTATAATGATTTGCTAATTTGTTGGTTGATGAATTTTGTTGTCTTTGTTGCTCGAGTATTATTATGTATACTGTATTTTTCCTGTTGTGAGCCACCCTGAGTCATTTTATAAAAAAATGAAATAAATCCTTGGGGCTCAAATTTCAATTTTGAACTTTTGCTGACCATTCGGTGTTCAGGGAAAAATTACTAGTGAAGTATTGTATATACTAAAGTAGGAGATGATTACATGTGTAAGTCAGAAGCAGGTATTGGGGTCAAAATTATGGCTGTATATATGACTCATGGGTAAGTTAGGGGTCATTCCATGGAGAGAAAGAACCTGCAGGGCCCTGCCATTTCTGGCCACTGCTCCCAGGCATTCAAGACCAGAAGCAGTGGCACAGTAGAGAGAGCAGAGGGGTTGGTGTTTCTTTTACGTTCTCCCAGGAGAGACTAAGCTCTCACCTTTCACCATTTCAAAGGTCAGTTCCTTTAAGGTACATTGACCCAAAGATAAGGAGGCCCAAGTTTTGAGGTTATTTATTTGACTAAAATGTCTAGACTTATATATGAATACACACACTGGGTGATGGACTTCATTGCACAAATATGGCAAACCGGCCCAGAAGGAGGATGGTTCCTATCTCATGGTACCATGTTCATTCCATTGCTGGTCTGCCATCTTCCTGTGACAAATCTATCCACTATTGACAAGCAAACTTGTCAACAGCTCTTGATCGTGCCACAATGCCACAACTCACCAGATGCTATGACCTTCCATTGCTTCTCTGCTGGCAAGCCAGTAAAGAAGCAATGTCAGAGAGTTAGGTTGCCCTCCTTTCCTCCCTCCCAGTAATAAAAGAGACGTTTTAATTTATTTTTAAACTAAAATTCACAGAAACTGTGAAGTTGCTTTTCTTTCTTTCTTTTTTTTTAAAAAAAATCTATGGACAAGTGAAACTGTCAGTAAAATTAGGCCCCTAACAGAAAGCCAGCGTACTACAGTGCAGCCAGACATTGCTATTGCATTAGAACTTATACTGGGGATGATCCAATAAGTTGATAGAACTCAGTAACTGTGCAAATGCAACGGGAAGACAGCTTCGTATGACAAAATTTTAAGTCACAGCATATGCTTCTCTATCATATCCTTAGATTTCTCCAAGATATTGTGTTCAAGTAGATACAAACAATAACTGTAAATGAAAATGAGAGAGAAAAGCCAGGTGATTATTCTTCAAGGTATATTCAGGAATGTCAGAAATGATTCTCAAAAATCTAATTTATGACATTTATACTTATAAATGTTGCACCATTTTCATTAAGAATTGAAGATTCCAGTTTGATACTTCCCTGTGCATCCTTCAGAAATGCTCTAAGGATAGATCTACATTGTCCCTCTATATTGGGGCCAATCCAGTATGGCATATGCCGCATCGGCCATGGGGTGACTCAGAAAAGCACTGCCTCTGGCTGTTGGAGAGGAATTACGGCCTCATCTTCCTCCACCCATCCTCATTCACCCCATCCAAGATCACTGCAGGTAACAACTGACAGGTAGGTCCCATATTACAGCCAAAGAGAGTTGCAATATAGATAGAAGGGATGGCAAGTGCTATCCCATGTCCCCGTGCTACCCAATCTTGGTAAGCACAGGATGGCAGTGAGAACAATTGCAGTCAGTTCAACTCTTCGAACGGATCCAAAGTTGAGGGATAGTCTAAATTTTGGGCCAGGGTGAGGCCCTCTTAAGGTCAATTTCTATCCAAGCAATTATTCCAAATGTGCACTACAGACCTTATCAGACATAGTCTTCTCTGCGTCTTCTCTTTTGTTTTCAGCCACTGCAAACATGGAGGCCAACAAAAGCTGCCCTCAGTGTTGTCAGCACTTGAAAATGGAAAGACTTCATTTTCAGGAGTAATATGCTACCCAACTCCTAACTGGGAAACGTGGGGAGGAATTGGGAAAACAACGTGGGACAGGAGGCCATCCCAGACAAGGAAAGATGGTAGGGAATGAAGGACGGTGGTTCCCTCCACTTTCCTCCTGCCTGTCTGATGAGGTGCAAGATTTTCTTTTACTGGGCTGGCCTCTAAAGCTTTCTCTAATTGGGGATAGAAAGCTAAATGTTTGACTAATTTGATTTTCATACCACAGATTGAGTATCCCTTATCTGGAAATCTAAAATGCTCCAGAATTGTTTACAGGGGGGCTGAAAAATAGCACCTTTGCTTTATGATGGTTCAATGTTCACAACTTTGTTTTATGCACAAAACTATTAAAATATTGTCTATAAAATTTTATTCAGGCTATGTGTATAAGGTATATATGAAACAAATAAATTTTGTGTTTAGACTTGCATGGAGTCTCCAAAACATCTATGTAAGTGAAAATAGTCTGAAATAAAGAAAATGTGAAATCCAAAACACTCCTAGTACCAAGCATTTCAAATAAGAGATACTTAGTCTGTATTATGTGTGCTATGTGTGTGTACTCTTCAGTAAAATGTTTACTACTTTAGTAAATAGTAGAGACTTCTCTACTATTTTACAATTGTTTTATACTATTCTTGATTTTCTTTTCTGTCAGTCGTCTTCATTTATAGAGCAAGATAATATTTATTTCTCCACTGAAACTCAAAAATTTCTATGATAAAGATAACCATGGCAAGTCATGATGAATTTTAAAAGATTGTTGATTGTATTCGGAACACAGACACTAAAAATGTGAAATGATTCACAATTTGCCAAACGATAAAGTCAGTCAAATAAGGGCCATAGACTCTCATTACAATACTACTAGCATGTTTTTAAAGTTACTTTTTAACAACAGATGAAAAAGGTCTGGAATGCTGTTTAAACATCCTAAGCTTATGAGCCATTTGGAAATATGCCTTGTGTATTCAAAAAGGGTTACTCCCCATAAAAAGGCTGCAGCCTAATAGCAGGGCTGGGATTCAAAGACCCCTAAGCATGTGTGTGCCTTCTGAGCACCACAAGCAGCTTTTATGGATTGTTAACAGGAGATAAAAATGAAAATCCTTTGTACTTGTAAAGCATACTATGGTACATGCCGTTCTTAGGATTCTAGCCAGGGTGGTGTCTACGATAGGAAGAACACTTCCAATGGCAAATGAAGAAGTGTAATTGAATATTAATGAAAGGCAACAACTCACTGCCACTGCTGCTTCCTGGTAGAGTTGGCCCTACATATTTGTAGCCTTGAATTATGTGGATTTGATTATTCACCAAGTTGATTAAAACTTTCTCTCCTGGCATCTCTAGACCAGAGCTTTCCAAACATTTCATGTTAGTGAGACACGTTTTAGACATCAATCACTTTGCAAAACAGTTACTCATTTTTATCAGCAAACTGGGGGTTAAACCAACCCCTTATAGGACATATGGACACATACCTAAATTGTAATAACAAAATGTAAGGGGGCATGACATATACAAACTTTTATTTCTTTTTTAAAATATGTGATTTTTTGCTTATTTCACACAGACTCAGAGATTTCTTGCTATGTTCTCATCATACAGCAACACTGTTGCCAATACATAAATGCAGAGCTTTCCAAACATTTCATGTTGATTACACACTTTTTAGACATGCATCATTTTGGAACACAGTTATTCAGTTTTACTAGCAAACCAGATGTTAAATCAGCCCCTTATAAGAGATACAAACACATACATAAATGGTAATAATGAAATATATGGGGAGACAACATATCTCATGAAAACCTTTCATTTATATTTTTTAAGTATGATTTATTGCTTATTTCACATAGACTCAGAAATTTCTCGTTATGTTCACGCGACACACCTGCACACTAACGTGTCATGGCACGGAGTTTGAATAGTTCTGCTCTAGGCAGTTCAGTGTGATCGCATGGTCCAGCAGAAGCTGACCGCAGAATCATATGGGAGGACCTAGAAATTCCTATAAAGATGTTCTCTGAAGTAAAAAAATATTTTTTTAATGTGGTTTTTCACTAATTGTGAAAAAAAATGGGTTAAACACTTGTGCCGGCAGGATTGCTGACAGACAGGTCAGCAGTTCAAATCCAGAGTGGGTTGAGCTCCCTCTGTCACCTCCAACTCCCCATTCGGGGACATGGGAGAAGCTTCCCAAAAGGATGGTAAAACATCTGGGCATCCCCTGGGCAACATCCTTGTAGACGGCCAATTCTCTCACACCAGACATGACTTGCAGTTTCTGAAGTTGCTCCTAACATGGGAAACCTCACTGTGTACCACTAACCTCAGCATACGGGATAAAAAGAAATGAGGAAGAAACAACTGCTTTCCAAACCAACACAGGAAAAGACTAACTACAATTTAAAAAGTAAAGAACCAGGAAAAGAGCCATTTTCCTATGGAGACATTGTGAGGTAGGCCCCCTCAGAGCTGGAGAAAGGAGAGGGGAAAGAAAGAAAAAGAGGAGAAAGAAAGGAATGGAGAAGGAAAAGAGGTCAGGGCAAAGAAAGAAAAAGGAAGAGAAAGAAATAGGGAAAGATATAAGGAGAGGGAAAGAGCAAGGACGGATCTTCTACACTTAATAGAAAAATGCCCAATTGCTTCATTCACCAAGGGGAGAGAAACCCAGTTAACTACTCAACCCCAAAGGGTACATCTACACTCTAGAATTAATGCAGTTTGACACTTTAACTGCTATGGTTCAAAGCTATGGGATAAAGGGAACTGTAGTTTTAGAAGGTTTTTAGGCTTCTCTGTCAAAGAGTGCTGGTGCCTCACCAATTACTAATCCAAGGATTCCAATGCACTGCAATGCACGAGTCTACAGGCCAGTGTTTCTCAACCTGGGTTTGGAAGTCTGGGGGGGAGGGGGTGTTTGTGAGGGGGTATTAGGGGGGGGGGTCACCAAAGACCATAAGAAAACACAGTATTTTCTGTTGGTCATGGGGATTCTGTGTGGGAAGTTTGGCCCAATTCTATTGTTGGTGGGGTACAGAATGCTCTTTGATTGTAGGTGAACTATAAATCCCAGCAACTGCAACTCCCAAATGGCAATGTCCATTTTCCCCAAACTCCACCAGTGTCCACATTTGGGCATACTGAGTATTTGTGCCAAGTTTGGTCCAGATCCATCATTGTTTGTGCCCACAGCGCTCTCTGGATGTAGGTGAACTACAACTCAAGGCCAATGCCCTTCCAGTATTTTGTGTTGGTCATGGGAGTTCTGTGTGCCAAGTTTGGTTCAATTCCATAATTGGTGGAGTTCTGAATGCTATTTGATTATAGATTAACTATAAACCAAGGAACTACAACTCCCAAATGACAAAATTAATCCTCCTCCAACCCCACAAGTATTCAAATTTGGGCATAATTGGGTATTTGTGTTAAATTTAGTCCAGTGAATGAAAATGGATCCTGCATATCAGATATTTATATTATGATCATAACAGTAGCAAAAATTACAGTTATGAAATACAGTAACAACAAACATAATTTTACGGTTGGAGGTCACCGTATTAAGGGGTCATGGCATTAGGAAGGTTGAGAAACACTGCATTAAAGTGTGTGGAAACCAGGGCCCTTCCACACAGCTCTATATACCAGAACATCAAGGCAGGAAATCCCACATTATCCGAGTGTGGATTCAGATAACTCAGTTCAAAACAGATATTGTGGGATTTTCTGCCTTGATATTCTGGGATATAGGGCAGTATGGAAGTGCCCCCAGTTAACCACTCAATCCTAAGGGGTGCATCTACACTCTAGAATTAATGCTTGTTTGATGCCACTTTAACTGGTATGGTTCAAAGCTATGGAATCATGGGAATTGTAGTTTTAGGCTTCTTTGCCAACGAGTGCTGGTGCCTCGCCAATTACAAATCCTAGGATTCCAAAGCATTGAGCCGTGGCAGTCAAATGCCATCAAGGGTTATTGTAGGTTTTTCAGGCTATATGATCATGTTCTAGAAGCATTCTCTCCTGCTGTTTTGCCTGAATCTATGGCAGGCATCCTCAGAGACCCCACAACCTCTGAGGATGCCTGCCATAGATTCAGGAGAAACGCCAGGAGAGAATGCTTCTAGAACCTGGGCAAACTTCGGCCCTCCAGGTGTTTTGGACTTCAACTCCCACAATTCCTAACAGCCTACCGGCTGTTAGGAATTGTAGGAGTTGGAGTCCAAAACACCTGGAGGGCCGAAGTTTGCCCAGGCCTGTTCTAGAACATGGCCATATAGCCCAAAAAAACCTACAATAACCCAGTGATTCCAACCATGGAAGCCTTCGACAACAACATGCCATCAAACTGCATACATTCTCCAGCACGCAAACACCTGGGGAAAATTTCCTCATCTGGGTGGGCAAACATTCGTGATTTAGCAAGAGGAGCCTATAGGCCTTGATCTAAAAATGCAAGATACTTCACTTAGGCAGAAAAAAGAAATGCAAAGATACAGAATGGGGGACACATGGCTCAAGAGCAGTACGTGTGAAAAAGATCTTGGAGTCCTCATGGAGCAGTTAAACATGAGCCAACAATGTGATGCAGCGGCAAAAAAAAGGCAATGGGATTTTGGCCTGCATCAATATGAGTATAGTGTCTAGAGATCCAGGGAAGTCATGCTACCCCTTTATTCTGCCTTGGTTAGACCAGTGTTTCCCAACCAGTGTACTGGGGCACACTAGTGTGCCGTGAGCAATCATCAGGTGTGCCTTGGGAAATTGGACCCTCTAGGAGGGGAGGGAGGATAGTGTGTTGAAGTATACAAACCCTAAGAAACCTACCTCGATAAAGGCACAAAATTACAAACACCCTCCTCCCCACCCATTGTTTACTTGGTCTCTCCCTCTCCATGCATTGGGAAGGCCTGTCTCCCTTTCCCCAAGTAGAGACCTCCTCTTGCCTCCCCCCGCTCCCGAGCCTAATGCCGGATGGTTCAGTCCAGCACCGGCCCCGCCCCTCCCCTCTCCTCCCCCGGTGCATGCAAAACCACTCTCGGCCTCCCTCCGGCTCCCTGCC
>JARBWK010000006.1:53342526-53488010 GCA_030556195.1 Anolis apletophallus | reverse complement strand
TATGGAAAATTTAATGTGAATGGAAACACCACTGCGCATGGCAAAGAGTCCGTCCTTCTCCGCTGCTGGCAGGAGCCCGGAAATATTGTTTCAATCAGGGAACAGAGAGACTCAGCATTGATAAC
Organism: Anolis apletophallus; assembly: GCA_030556195.1. Taxonomy (NCBI): domain Eukaryota; kingdom Metazoa; phylum Chordata; class Lepidosauria; order Squamata; family Anolidae; genus Anolis; species Anolis apletophallus. The sequence continues at coordinate 53,487,885 of JARBWK010000006.1, read as the reverse complement.
TGCACTGTGTGAAAGAAATAACTAATAGATGGCTATTGTTCTCATTCTTAGGTATGACAAAGATGTGATGCTAATGAAAATGCAGTGTTTATTGGATTAATGAAATGTCATGTAAACAACAGTAATCACCAGCCAATTATGATTGTTTTTATCCATGAAGAAGGGGTGGGCTTAACTGAAATGACTCCATTGGGGTATAAATGTCTTTGTATGAGAAGTGACGGGGTCCTTTGCCCCCATCTGCAGCTGTGTTCTGCAGGCAGAAGCCCACCAGCTGGTGAGAATAAATCTTTTTGATTTTCACCTATTTCACAGTTGCCGTGTCTTCTTCCTCACCCTAGAACCCGCACGAACAGGTGGCTTTGGTAAAGTAAACTTGGTACTTGGAGTTCCATAACTCCTTGTCTGCTTGGCTGCACTAATCAGGAGGGGAACTTAAAATATGTGATGCAAATGAAAACCCTTAAGTTTTATTGACTAATGAAATGTTGGAGAGCTGTAACAAAAGCCCACAAACAACAAAATGTTCATGATAGGAGGGCGGGCTTTTTGTGGATGCCGCCATGAAGGGTATAAGAGCTTTGTGTAGCAAGGATGACACTGTATTCTGCCCCACAATCGAAGCACGATCTGTAAGCAACCCCACCAGCTGGTGTTAAGCAATAAATATTTGATTTCATGTTGAGCAGTGAAGTTGTTGCGTGTTTTCTCATCCTTGCGCCCCGTTTAGCCATGCCGCCCGAGAAGGCTAAGAGGTAACTTGCCAGCCATGGAGTAAATAACTCCCAATTTGCTGCTACAGGAGGAGAGAGCTTGTTTTCTGCTGCCCTGGAGACTAGGATGCAGAACAATGGCTTCAAACTACAAGAAAGGAGATTCCATATGAACAATAGGAAGACTGTGAGAGCTGTTCAGCAGTGGAACTCTCTGCCCCAGAGTGTGGTGGAGGCCCCTTCATTGGAGGCTTTTACACAGAGGCTAGATGGCCATCTGCCAGGCGTGCTTTGAATGCGATTTTCCTGCTTCTGGCAGGGAATTGGACTGGATGGCCCATGAGGTCTGTTCCAACTCTATGACTCCATCTTATCTTTATTCCCCAGGGCTTGGAATCTGAGCGAAGAGTGTGGAGGATTCAATTGTTCGTCCAGTTGACAGGAGCTGCCTCTGCGCATGCGCCCTTCTTGAGAGCAAAAGCGCACAATGAGAGAGGCGGGAAGAGCGAGCGCCCCCGCCCCTCCTTGCTTTGCTTCCTTCCCTCGCGAGCTGCCTCCTCCTCCTTCTCTTCCCTTCCCGCCAATAGTCGGCTGATTCTGTACCTCGCGCGAGACTCCGAACTCAAAAACACTCCCTCCCTTCCCCGCGCGCGCTCTCTCTCCCCCTCCCTTTTCAGGCGGCACGAGAACTGCCAGCCACAACTTCCGGGTTCAGGGAGACTCTCATCAGGGCGACCGTTGGTTACCATCCTGACAACGTGCGCGCGCGCTCTCTCCCTGGTTTTTTTTTTTTTGGGCCGGGATTCCGGCGGCGCATGCGCAATATCCACTAGCCAATCTACTGTTGCTTCTCTCTCGCTCTCCCCCCCTCCCCCTTCTTCAGGTGCCGGTCTTCTAAGTCGCGCCTGTCTAACCACCTTCCCGATCCGGCTTATTGGGGAGAGTAACATCCAGCCTTTCTCTCGTTGAAGCTGACCCAGTTCTCTAGCAATGTAGCGGGAAAGGCGTGGGGGGAAAGGAAATGACGGTGGCTTTATTTTTCTACTCAGGCACTTTTAAGGACAGCTCTTCTTGGGGTCCTTTCCCAGCTGGGTCCTGCTGTGACCTTTGCAGGCTCAGGAGGCGTGCGCCGGGAAGGAGAAGCCGGTGCTGCCTGAAGGGAGAGGGATACCGGGCCGAGTGTGGAGGATTTATGAGCAGGGTGCGGGGCGAGAGGGCGAGGCGCCGCCGCCCGTTGGAACAGCATGGTGAGTCCGGAGGGCCAAATCGGAGAAGGGGCTATGGCAGGCCTGGGCAAACTTGGGCCCTTCCTCCAGGTGTTTTGGACTTCAACTCCCACCATTCCTCACAGCCTCAGGCCCCTTCCAATGGAAGGGGCCTGAGGCTGTGAGGAATTGTGGGAGTTGAAGTCCAAAACACCTGGAGGGGCCCAGTTTGCCCAGGCCTGCTCTAGGTGTTTTGGACTTCAACTCCCACCATTCCTAACCGCCTCAGGCCCCCTTCCTTTCCCCCCTCAGCCCCTTAAGCCACCCAAGCAGTGTGATTTGGCACTAGAGTGGTCTGACAGAGACAGGGAAAGTTCTCACAAAAATGCAAATAGCAGAATCCCATAATATTGAACCATGGCAGTTAAAACTGTGTCAAGGAGAAAGACACTATAAAACTTTAATTCCCATGATGTTTGGACTTCATGGTGTTTTGGACTTCAACTCCCACCATTCCTCACAGCCTCAGGCCTCTTCCTTTTCCCCTCAGCCTGGGCAAACTTGGGCCCTCCCTCCGGTGTGTTTTGGACTTCAACTCCCACCATTCCTCACAGCCTCAGACCTCTTCCTTTTCCCCTCAGCCTGGGCAAACTTGGGCCCTCCCTCCAGTGTTTTGAACTTCAACTCCCACCATTCCTCACAGCCTCAGACCTCTTCCTTTTCCCCTCAGCCTGGGCAAACTTGGGCCCTCCCTCCCTCCCCTGTTTTGAACTTCAACCCCCACCATTCCTCACAGCCTCAGACCTCTTCCTTTTCCCCTCAGCCTGGGCAAACTTGGGCCCTCCCTCCCTCCAGTGTTTTGAACTTCAACTCGCACCATTCCTCACAGCCTCAGACCTCTTCCTTTTCCCCTCAGCCTGGGCAAACTTGGGCCCTCCCTCCCTCCGGTGTTTTGGACTTCAACCCCCACCATTCCTCACAGCCTCAGACCTCTTCCTTTTCCCCTCAGCCTGGGCAAACTTGGGCCCTCCCTCCCTCCGGTGTTTTGAACTTCAACTCCCACCATTCCTCACAGCCTCAGACCTCTTCCTTTTCCCCTCAGCCTGGGCAAACTTGGGCCCTCCCTCCCTCCGGTGTTTTGAACTTCAACCCCCACCATTCCTCACAGCCTCAGGCCTCTTCCTTTTCCCCTCAGCCTGGGCAAACTTGGGCCCTCCCTCCCTCCGGTGTTTTGAACTTCAACTCCCACCATTCCTCACAGCCTCAGACCTCTTCCTTTTCCCCTCAGCCTGGGCAAACTTGGGCCCTCCCTCCCTCCGGTGTTTTGGACTTCAACCCCCACCATTCCTCACAGCCTCAGACCTCTTCCTTTTCCCCTCAGCCTGGGCAAACTTGGGCCCTCCCTCCCTCCCTCCGGTGTTTTGGACTTCAACCCCCACCATTCCTCACAGCCTCAGACCTCTTCCTTTTCCCCTCAGCCTGGGCAAACTTGGGCCCTCCCTCCCTCCGGTGTTTTGAACTTCAACTCCCACCATTCCTCACAGCCTCAGACCTCTTCCTTTCCCCCTCAGCCTGGGCAAACTTGGGCCCTCCCTCCCTCCGGTGTTTTGAACTTCAACTCCCACCATTCCTCACAGCCTCAGGCCCCTTCCTTTCCCCCCTCAGCCACTTAAGCCACATAAGAAGCAGGGGTGGGGGGAGGGAGAGGAACGGGCCTGAGGCTGTTAGGAATGGGGGGAGTTGAAGTCCAAAACACCCGAAGGGCCCAAATTTGCCCATGCCTGATTTACACTATCAAATTTATGAAGTTTGACTTCACCTTGGTTCAATGCTATGGAATCATGGGAATTAAAGCTACATAGTGAGCCTCTATGGGACACCGCACAACTCCTATCAGTGAGGAAAGACCTTCATAATTCACACTTTACCACTTCAGTTTATTTAACTCTATCATTAGGTAGCAATTGTGTCCTCAGCTGGATGTGGCGGCTGCCTGTTTCTGCGGCACTGAAATCATAAAGGGATCCCACCTGTGTACTTTCAAAGGGATCGGGGAGAAGAAAATATGATACATTATGCATATTCTGGTATTACTGCAGAATCAGGGGCTAGTACAGGTGAAGGCAAAGATCTGAACCTTTAGTCTCCCACATGTTTGAGTGACCCTTTAAATCTGGTATTATAATTAATGAGTTGGTTCTCTCACTTTAGAAGACTAGAAAAACAGGAAACTCACTGTCTGACATTGGTTTCTCACTTTGACCCTTGCCTTTCCCTTGGCATCACAGGTCTTTCCGCCATTGAAACATATGCTCTGCCTTTCCTTCATTCTAAGTATTCTTCTTTCTGACACGGAACTCTACAAATTCATACATTTGCATGGCATTTAAAGTGTAAAGCAGTGGTTCCCAAACTTTTTTGGCCTACCGCCCCCTTTCCAGAAAAAATTTACAAAAGAAACTCACTGCCCCTCAAAAAAATATTGGCCAGCCAACATGAACATTTGGTTGCCAGTGACCCATAATAAACTGTCAGAGGGAGGATAAGGCCTGAGGCAGTCACCAACACAAACACCCAATTCACTTCCCACAGAAAATTTAAACCCCTACAAATCACAAACCACGACCTTCAAAATTGACAGTAAGGCTTCATTAACTTGATTTTCCTGACTAGGCCTCAGCTCATGGGACATTGTGTATGGCCTGAATTGACAGTAAGGCTTCATTAACATGATTTTCCAAGACTCAGTAGACCTCAGCTCATGGGACATTGTGTATGGCCTGAATCCCTGTGTATAGTAACCTACCTTGGCACACAGAGCCCTTATGACCCACGCCCCTACATTCTACATTCTACTGCAGTTTGGAGGAGGGTGGACCATGGATGATGGGATTTGATGTACCTCCATGGATTATGGGATTTGTAGTACTTTCAAACCCTTCATTCCCCACAGACCACTGTGGCCCAGAACCAAGACCGATAAAGACCCAACTTGGCACACAGTGCCCCCATGACCCACACTCCATCCAACTGCAGTTTAGAGGAGGGCACACCATGGATGATGGGATTTCAAGTACCTCCACTCACTTCCAAAGTACCCCACCCACACAAGCATCAACCTCCCCATCAACACAGCAGATGGAAAGACAAAAAACATTGTATATCCACAAGCTATGCAGAACGCCAGCAACACCACACACCGACAACTCCACAGGACTTCAACATCCCACCCACCAGAACAACCCACAATGACACAGCCATGACCCCACCAAGACCATAACTAACATCAATTCCAACCCTTACATACTCAGACTTTCTCGCATCTCCTAAATAGGGCACAGCAACGCTTGCCGGGTACAGCTAGTATGTATTAATGCAGTGGTTCTCAACCTTTCTACTGAACTTGCCTATCTCAGATTGGCCTTTTTAGTCATCAACGCGCTTGTAAAAAGCGTGGGACGAGTCCTTCCTAAGAATTATTATTTATTCGATTTGTACACCGCCACCCCCAGAGGCTCGGGGCGGTTTACAGAATTTCAGCACAGTAATAAAACAATATGCATTAAAATATCATTAAGACTCAAAGGTCTTACAAGCTTTATGAAAAGTTACCAAATTTCGCAAAGCCCGAGTCTCGGGGCAGATCATTCCACAGAACTGGGGCGATGATAGAGAAGGCCCTTTGTCGGGTTGCTGTCAGGTGGTAAGACTTCACGCCAGGAATATCTAAGAGATTCTGATCTTCTGATCGCAGTGATCTCAAGGGACTATATGGGACAGGCAATCCCTCAAGTACACTGGCCCCAGACCATGTAAGGCCTTAAAAGTTATGTGGCTTAAGCGGCTGAGGGGGGAAAGGAAGGGGCCTGAGGCTGTTAGGAATGGTGGGAGATGAAGTCGAAAACACTTGGAGGGAGGCCCCAAGTTTGCCCATACCTGGGTTAGGGGCACTTTTCTTTCTTTTTTTAAAGCAGAATGCCAGGTCTAGCTTGTTCGAAATTTCTGCATAACCTTGGTGGCCAGGAAGTGACCCCCCCCCCGTATTATTTATTATGTATTTATTTACGCTATTTCTGTGCTGTCTTTCTCAGCCCGAAGACGACTCAATGCGGCTTACAAATGGATGCTATAACAGTCATAAAACACAATTAAAAACATTTTGCACACATTATTAAAAAAATATAAAAATCATTAAAAACATGTAATCACCAGCGACTTCCTGATTAACTCATTTTCCAGAAGCATTTCCTAAGCCATTCCATGTTCACTCATTCCTAGTTCCATGTTTATCTAATTACACTGCATTTCCACAGACTTGTTTGAAGAGCCAAGTTTTTACTTTTTTTCACAATGTCAGGAGGGAGAGGGCTGATCTAGTATCCCTAGGGAGGGAGTTCCATAGCCGAATGGCCACCACTGAGAAGGCCCTGTCTCTCGTCCCCGCCAGGCACACCTGCGACAAAGATAGGATCGACCCTCCCCAAAAAGATCTTATGTTCCTAGCTGGTTCATAAGGAGAGATACGTTTGAACACATAAGCTGGGCCAGAACCATTTTGGGCGTTATATTCTAAAGCCAGCACATTGAATTGTGCCTGTTAGCAAACTGGCAGCCAGTGGAGCTAGTGCAACAGAGGAGTGGCGTAACAGAGGAATAGTACAGGTGGAGGAGACAAAGTTTTAACAGGAAATTTTCAGATATGTTATTTACTACCATATTGGCCTGTTTTTGCAGTATGCCTGTGTTTACAGAAAATGCCGATTGTTTGAGAAAACAGTGCTGCAGAGAGGAAGTTACAAATCAAGGATAACAGTATATCCAGACAAAAATGCCTAGCTGATGGCTGGTTAGAACTCCCAACTTTCCCAGTCACTCTGGAGTTATGTTTTCAACAGAATAACAGATAAGATTGATTGATTAACACAGTCATGGTCAGAGAACAATAGACTATAGTTGTACTATAGTTGTGTCATTGTTAGGGTCCCACATGTGCTATTATGTCAATCAAAATCATAAACAACCAATGAGCTATCTTAGACCAATGAAATGATTTGTCTTTGGGAACCAATGAAAATGTGTATGCCAAAAATGATAAAAGCTCTGCAGCTCCAGGAGGAGCCTCAGGAGGAGCTTGCCCTGGCATATATAGACCAGCTTGACAAAAAGACATGTGATCCACTTTCTTGCTCTGAGGCCGCCCGGAGGGGGTAGAGACCCAGTTGCCGACGTTTGATGGTGTGGCACTTCGCCCACAGCCCCTAGTTAAGAGCCTTGGGGTCCAGCTAGACACCCAACTGTCGATGGAAGCGCAGATTGCCTGCGCTTGCAAGACAGCGTTCTACCATCTGCGGCAGGCGAAACGTCTGGCTCCTTACCTCTCCCGCTGCGACCTGGCCACGGTGATCCAAGCCACGGTCATCTCGAGGCTTGATTACTGTAATGCGCTGTACATTGGCCTACCCTTGTCGGAGATCCGGAAACTTAAGCTGGTGCAGAACACAGCAGCGCGCCTGCTGTCGGGAGCCCCAAGATCTGCGCATGTGACCCCACTCCTGCGTGCACTGCACTGGCTTCCCTTTGAATTCCGGGTCTCCTTCAAGGTGTTAGTTCTAACTTTCAAGGCCTTATATGGTTTGGGGCCAGTGTACTTGAGGGAGCGTCTTACCCCATACAAACCCAGAAGATCACTGCGCTCAGAGGGGCTTAATCTACTAGAGGTCCCTAGTATTAAGATCTGTAGGCTGTCGAGCACCCGGCAGAGAGCATTTACAGTGGCCGCTCCGACCCTCTGGAATTCTCTGCCGGAGGAGATACGAGCACTACGGGGTTTGTTGGCCTTCCGCAAGTCTGTGAAGACTTGGCTATATAGGCAGGCATTTGGTCCCAACTGATGCCTCCTTAGTTGCCAGCTGCCAACATACCGTCCTGCCATGTATTGCCTCCTCGTATTATTGCTTGCCGGGATCATTTGTGGGGAGGGGGGCTTTTGGGTATACGTCTTTTATCTGTTTATTGATGTTTTATTGATTTTATGCTGTAAACCGCTCTGGGCTCCAGAGAGAGCGGTCTACCAAATCGAATTTATAAATAAATAAATAAATAAATAAGGCTAAGGGGGGAAACCCCTGCATGTGTGGCTGCTGCAATGGCACAGCTGAAAGGATCCAAAAGCCGTTTTCAGCTGCCACGTGGTCCGTTTCACCCAAGTAAATTCGAGCCCCGCCACCTGCCCCATTTCCAGACATTTGTTTGTTAGGTCTGCTTAATGTTCCAGATCCCGTTTTGAAAAATGGCACTGTTTACACCCCTCTTCACAGTCCCTGCAAAATATCTACTTTTACCAATGTGTGGGATATATAGCTGTGTCAAAGAATATTAGCCATGATATGTAAATTAAAATACTGTGGTCAGTGTATATCACCTGGATATTGGATGTCTCAATAGTCAAGAGATGACCAGCAACTGCATTCCCCCCCTCCCCATATTGGTGGATCTGATTATTCATGAGTTTGTAGCTGCTGCTTAACTAGCTCCACCTCCTGATCCCCTCCTTTCAATCTTCTGCCCTTCTATCAAAACCTGCCAGATTTAAAACTTTTTTCAAACCCATTGATATCCTTCCAGTCTTTTCCTCCCAATCCCTTCTTTCAACTTTTGTCCCTTCAAAAGAGCCAACCAAAGTTTAGGCTTTCTGACAGCACCACCACCAATAAGGCATCAAATATTTGCCTATTGTAGGGCTGCCCTGAGTGCCCTTTGGAGTGAGAAGGGCAGGGTAATTAAATAAATAAATTAAATAAACCTGGTTGGGTGCCTTCTATTTTAGCAAGTACCATTTCCTTTTCTAGTGAGTCATGTCTTCTCTTGATATGTCCAAAGTACAACAGTCACTATCTTGGCTTCTAAGATGAGCTTAGGCTTGGTTAGGTCTAGGACTCATTTATTGGTTTAGCAGTCCACAACCTTCATGAACCTCTTCTCCAGAACTGCATTTCAGATGAATTGACTTCCTGACAGTTTTTTTCACTGCTCAGCTTTTACTACTGCATATAGAAATTGGAAATACAATGACATAAATAATCCTAATTTTAGTATCCACTAATATATCTTTATACTTCAGGATCTTGTCTAATTCCTTCATAGCTGATCTTCCACGTCATAGTCATCTTCTGACTCCTTGATTTCAGTCTCAGTTCTGATTAATAACTTCAGGATCTTTTTGCTTCTAGACTTCTCTTAACTGCTTGAAGAGTTTTATCTTTCATCCATCCATTTTCTTTCTTGAGTCTGCAATTTGTGTCCTTTAGCATGCCATCCTAACAGTGGCCCATGTTCAGTTCTTCCGGCTCTTTGAAAGTTAGGTTGAGTCAGTTGCCAAATGGTAAGCCAACACTTACATAAGTACCATTGATTCAGTGGGTTTATTGTAGTTAGGACAAACAATCTGAATGAGGCGTTGTTTATGACCTAGGAAAACTGTGTGTCTGTCTGATTATACAATTCATCAAATCTTACCAACCTAATTTCCTTCTATAAAAGCTATGAGTAAATCTACTGGTGTTCATCCAGTACAGATACTATTGAAAAAATAGATCCTTCCTCCTTCTACAGGACCTTTCTCAGAATGTGGGAAATCCTTTGAGGTGAATTTGGAACTTAAAGATATTGCAGTGCAGGAGGCAGAGGGCAAATCTGAGAATCGCCTGAACAGAAATCTACTTGGGCATTACTGGATGTATCCTAGTGAAATACAGTAAATCACAATACCCCAAACAAGGAAACACAAAGTATAACACACTGAATCATTAAAATACTCTTTAAAATCAAAAGTATGCATTTTATTACTTGACTGTGGTGTTAGAGAGGTTTTTAAAAAGAACGTCAGCTGTATCTTTATTCTTTCAGTGGCTACGACTTAATTCTCCTAATGGCTGATAATATTACAGGTTGAAATTCCAAAATACTTTAGAATCCAAAATTGTCCTTATGGGCAGCTGAGATAACAACTTCTTTACCTCTGATGATTCAGTGTACACACACTTTGTTTCATGTACAAAAGTATTAAAAAAATATTGTGTATAAAGTTACTGTCAGCTTATGTGTGTAAGATGTATATTAAACAAAAATGAATGTTGTGTTTAGATTGAATCCCTTATTGAGGATATCTCATTATGTGTATATAAGTATTTCAAAATCTGGGGAGGGAGGGATCAACATTTTGGATATCATCAGTCCCAGGCTTTTTGGATAGAAGATGCCCAACATATTATACGGTTGTGCTCTTTTGACACTAACATGATAGCATGAGAGGAACTGCTCCTTTCATGTTAATGTTGCTCTGTTGGCGAATTGGGCTGATGTTAGAATGGGCAAAAGCTCTGGTTTCAGTTTCTCCCTCATGACTTGGGAGTTTCTGGAGCTACCGAAAGGCTCCCATGCTGCTGCAAATATTGGACAAGCTGTAGAATTCTTACAGCATGGTATTTTTAGAGGTAAAACTTCTTAATGTAGGCATGATAAATCTTGCATGAACAACATGAGTTATCATACTTTAAGTAAGAACCTCTTAGCCAGTGATATTTGAGAAACTAGGTCACTAAGCAGCAGTCTTCTCAACTGCTTATTTGGTTCCATTGATTTAGATCATGGGAAGCACTCCTGTATACCTGGAGTCTAGTGAATCCTGTCAGGATCTGTTTAATTTTTGGCCTCATTCTCAGTTCTAGATGTGACACATCTTAGCAGATTAAAGAGGCAGATAGCAGGTTTCCAACTCAAGGTTACCACTGGTTTCGAAGCAATTTAAATTAGTTTACATGCCTATTTTTTTTTAAAAAAAAATCAGAATAGGTTTTTTTTGTTTTTTTCACTATTATGTAAATTTTGGGGCAATGTTAGTAAGAGAAGCTGTTCATTTTGTCAGGTTTATTACCTGATACCTCTGTGCATAGAAGATAACGGTATGTGCCAAATCTTTTCAAATCATATACTGACTGTAAGTGTGTACATCTCTATATGCATGTTAGCTTGTCTAATTTCATTTGTGTGTGATGCGTATACAATATACAAGTAGATGGATCTTTTGTGCATTAGAAGTTAATTTCTCATGGTTTTCTACACTGTGTAAATCTGTATTTGTCTCTGACCTATCTTTTCATATAAGTAAGTAAGTAAGACTTTATTTCTATCCCGCCCTATCTCCCCATGGGGACCCAGGGCAGTTCACAACATAAAAGGCAAACATTCAATGGCATAAAAGTTTCACAATAGGCTCGACAGTTCCAGTAAACAAAAAACAAACATTCGACAATAAAAACCCATTTCATAAGACCAATAATTAACATATTACACTCACTTTAAAAAAAGTTAAAAGCCATATCCAAATTCTATTCCTCATATAAAGCTGAGGTGGATAACCTGTGGTTTTCAGTCCTGCTTGCTGCTATCCTTAGCCAGGAGTCCTTTGAGATATTTTTTTTGCTCTCCTACGGTGTAGTTGTCCCTCTTTGAGCAATCAGCTCAAAGATTGACTGACAGTGAACTGGTTACAGCCAAATTTCTTTCATCCCTCTTCACCATTTCCATGCTTCATACGCATCAAGAAATGTGGTCCTCAACAAAGAGGAAAAATGATGCCTTCTCATGATGTAGAATCAATAGCTTGTAAATTATGGTATTGTGAGGTATGGAGAAACTTTGCTATCCAGTCTTAAGATTCTGAACTTTACATAAGCTCCTAATGCTGCATTTCCATTTTGCTACTAAGTCTTGAAGTAGCATTGCAAATTTGCACTAGAGTGCTAAATTTAGCTTTACAAATACAGTATTACCCCATGTCCATGAAGGATACATTCCCAGACTTCGCATGAATATGCAAAACTATGGATGATAGTGAACACTATTGAAATGAAGGGCCTTGGGCTCAAGAATACCTGGAGAGCTTAGTGTCTTTGGAGGACATAAGTATTTTGTAAAACATGAATAAATGCAATCGAGGATACTGGTCTCAAACATACAGGAGTTGTACTGTAGTGATTTTTAAAAATTATTTTTGAAGAGGGAGCCACTGGCTCCATTTACCATTTAGTTACTTGCATGTGTATGTACTTTTCCCTGCGAATCTTGCTTTTCATGCTTTCTGTCCTTCATATTTAATCTACCTTGTCAACTGGCCTATACTTATCTAGAAACAGTTACTAATATAATGTAATTCCAGACCAGCTGATCTCTAGATACTGTTACAATGTAATTGTCAAGTGCTTTTCAAAGCAAGTTCTGTTCCTTAAATCAATATTTAAGCCATGTTATGTACAATCAGTTTTCTTGCCCTTGAATAAGCAAAGTAAGTCATTTCCTGAAAGTCCTCTTATAATTTGACTCTGTTATTAAATGTGCTGCAGGATGTCCTGCAAAAACAAACTTTTTGCAATTTAATAAACCTTTTCAATGTTTTTATGATAGAACCAATTAGGAAATGACATTTATAATCCAGGAATAAAAATAGTGTTACACAGTGTTATTATAACATAGAATAGATATAGCCAAAATACATCTATTGTAAACAATAAAGTCATGTTTGCTGTCTGGTGAACCTTGTGGTTTACCAGTATTTTTGTGAACATTCATTTCTAACTTTGATTTATCAACACTACTGGCATTGCTTTAAAAAGTTTCAAGGTCACTAGTATCTTGAGGTCAGAAAGGAAGAAAAATGATTGTGTAACCCTTCCCATTTAATGGACCATGACCATGTATATGGTGGTTTATCATTCTACAAATGCATTCCTAAAGGTTTAGAGAAATTTGTGCATGGGTTCCAGATGCTGCTCGTGAATTGCACATGCACAAATACACCTGTATACTTAATCCCAAAAAACTTTTCAAGTTTGACTTTTCTGATTTTGACCCTCCTTTTATCTTTGACCTTTTAGCTCTAGTAGGAATCAAGCACAATCTCCAGTTTCTGCCAGGTTGGACTTAGCTGGGGCATCATGCACACATTTTTTAACCTTTTCCTGCTGAACTATAAGCTATTTCAAAATGATGGACCTAATTTCAAAGCAGCATATTTCTTGATGGCAACATGTTACAATTACACAAAAATTGCAAATGGTTTAATGAGTTATCATTTTTTCACTATTTTAAGCCAGAAACAAATCTAAAAATAATTCTGCAAATGGAGAAAATGTCATTAGATTTTATGTTGCAGGGTCACCATCTTGTGAGTGACTGAATCTAGGATTGTTTGTGCACTGGGAGAAGTATCTAGTGGTAATAGTTTGAAATTCTTTTTGCCATCCTTTCACATGGTAGGTGTTTTACTCGTGGGCAGTTCAAAATTGCAAAGATATAGAGAGTTCAAAACACATTTTTTTAAACACCCTACTTCTGTGATGTACTTGCAAAACCTCTGAGAATGAAATTGCCAATATGTCCTATGATTTAGGGCTCATCTATATGAGCCATTTAATTCAAGGCCAGTCTGGAATAGTACTCTAGTTCAGGGCTGTCCAACTGCAAGCCCTGCAGGTGTTTTGGACTTCAAATTCCAGAAATCCTAACAGCTGGTAAACTGGCTAGGATTTCTGGGAGTTGAAGTCCAAAACACCTGCAGGGCTGGCAGTTGGACAGCCCTGCTCTAGTTTATGTCCAAGTGTGGCTCTACTGGCTGTCTCCATCCTGCAGCATGGTTGTCACATCACCGTGGTGGTCCTCCTTTGCCATTGTTAGGTTGACACAGAGCTCCAGAGAGTACCCCAAGTCATCTTCCACCTGCTCCCTGGTCACACATATGCCTTTGCTGATGTCACAAAAGATGGCATGCAATGATGAGGAGCAATCCAGAGCTCTGGGGCCATTTGCTATGGTGATGAGAGGGCAACACAGGACCAAGGCATTCCATTTTCTCTGCTCCATAGAATACAGGAAAAGGGGGGTAGTGGTGCCAGGCCTTGTGGACAGTGGGGCGGTTCAGAGCTGGCCCAGCTGTCCACACCAAATGCGTAGTGCCATGATGCTCTGGAGCTCTGCCAAAACTTCCCCAGCTTCCTCTAATCCAGGCAAATTCATGTTAATTGGTTTTACCCAGCATTGTCTTTGCACGTCCTAGTGAGACTTCGGGTCTGATTTCAAGCCATTTGTAGACAAACTTTTAGATTTATATTTGGAATAGTTCATTAAAATGCATGCAGAAATGCATTTTAATGCAACAGAAAATGCATGTTTTCTGTTGCTGTACCTAGAGATATAGACAAGGTTCTCAGAGGGATGTAACCTATCTCTTCAATGCTCAACCTTTATCTAAAATAACAACATAACCATAACTTACTATTATACTTATCATTGCAAAATCCCAACTCTTTTTTTGGGGGGAATTTTGCTAGAGTGAGTGGCTGCACGATTCCAGATTCTCTTTATTGTAATTCAGATTCAGATTCTTCTTTATTGAATCTCGGAAGGGAAGTTCCCTGTCGTGGTCTTCTGTTAATATGTACTGATGTATAATCCCTGCGCCTGCGCAGACAGTTCGGAATCTTTAAAAAGAATATATCACTTTAAATGGAAGCCCCGCCCACTCCCCTTGAGTATATATAGCCAGTGGGAGGGGCTGCCACCTCAGATCCTTTTTTCCGCCGCAAGTGCGACAGCTAGGAATTGTCTCATATTTTTTATTTATTTTTATTTATTTTTTGACTAGTTTAAATTTTACTATTCCATTTTAAATTCATTTTTGCTTATTTAATTTAATTTAATTGTTGTTATTCAAAATTGAATACAATTCATTTTTGCTTATTTAATCTATTTAATTGTTGTTATTCAAAATTGAATACTTGTGTCACGATGCAAGACCTTGGCCGGCCCCTTAATCACACACACAGAGACGGTAATCAGCTAACTACTTTATTGAAGAATAAGAAACAGTTGAAAAGGTAATTGTCCATAAAAAGATCAAAACAAATCCAATAGGTAAAAGGTAATGTCCAAAAGCAATCTTGGCAGGAAAGTTTCCAAGGACTTGGCAAAGCTCCGCTCAACTCAAGCGGATTCAGGAACAAGGCAAAGTTACAAGATCCAAGGCACTCCTTGGCAGGCCACAAGCCCAAAACTTAGCTACGTGGTCTTGGCTCGCTACACGTCTGCATAGGATAGACGTGGCTGAGGTTTTAAAAAAACAAACAAAAACCTCTGAACTGACAGTTGTCCCCCAAGATGGCGGCGCAGTTGGTGTAGAGGACTAAGGACAAGGCCACCAAGATGGCCGCCAACCTCCTCAGAAGTTAAGCCTTGCCGTTTTACAGCCTTCCTTCCCCATGGAAGAGCTGGGCCCCCTGCATATGAGTTCCATTACATTTGGACATGGAATCCTCGACCTCTACATATGGGCGCCTTCCTATACGGCCATGCCAATGTACACAATGGCGACCCTGCACTTGCACCACGAGATGCAGAAATGGTGTGCCTTGCCTCCACCAGCAAACTCCTCCCCTGAGAGCTGGGATGGAGTTGAGGGCCATGGAAAGGCTTTCCAACGATGGAAGAATGGCAAAGTTGGAATGCGGGCGAGGGGGCGACCCCTCTGGCACCCGCTGAGGCATTGCGCTGTGCAGTAGCTTCGGCACTGCAATATTAACAGCCTAAACGGCCTTCCAAACATCGACTGGAGGCCCTGCGTCGAGCTCGCAGCCAGCACGGCCGAGCTCCAAACCTCCCTCGCAATTTCGAGGGAGACATGCTGGAGGCCAGTCATCGAGCTCGAATGCCCCTCGATATGGGCCAGCCGATGCAAGAGCCCTTCGATAATGCTGCCCTGCTATCCGCACAATGAGCCTGCCCCACGAGGTAAAGAGCGCCCTAGTGCTGGCCCCTGGCGACCTCTAAGGAATGGCGACCTCTAAGCCCTCCTCACCAATGGCGTTTTCGTTGGGCCATCTATGGCCTCGATGCCACCCTTGGCTCTCCTTACGGGCCCGACAATGGCCCTGGCTCTCTCATCAGGGAGGCCACTCCCTCCTCTTCGGTCCTCTTCCTCTCCCCCTCCCCCTCGCACTCCCTCGATGCTGCAAGGGAAAGGGAAAGGCCTCCATTTGGAACGCACTCTCCCATTCCCCCAACGACGTCGATAGGGAGTAGGAGGGACCCGGATGGCACTCTCAATCCCAAGAGCGCCCGCGAGTGCGCGCGCTCCCGTTTCCTCCTTGACGTCGACAAAGGGAATAGAAGGAGACCTTCACAGGAACTTCGAAAGGAGGGGTGAGATGGCTAGCGCTGCGGCTCCTTTGGTAGCGAGGAGGAGCAGGCTCAACTGGAGGCAGTACGGCCACTGCAATTGCGATCTCTTCCCCATGTGGCTCAGTCACATATGGGACAGCCTCCCGAGTGCTCTCTCTAACTCGAGTGCGCTCTCAGGACCGAGCGCTATCAGGGACAAGAGGCAAGCATCAGATACTTCAGGCTTCGCCTCTAGCTCCTCCCCCAACTCCTCTTCCTCTCAGAAGGCTAGGAAGAGACATAGGAAAAGGAGGGCCGAGAGCACTCCAGATCCTCCTCCAGCTCCACCTTCCCTCAGAAGGCCAGGAAGAGACACAGGAAGGGAAGGAGCCTACAACACTCAGCATGGTCCCGGTATCGCAGTAAGGAACCAGCCCTTCTCATCCCCTGATGCAGGACTTGACCTCGGGAGGGAGAGCGCACGCTCGCTCTCTCGTCCTCCTTCGCTGTTGAAGAGAAGGAAGGGACCTCTATTGGCTAGGTACTCGGTGGAGGCTGGCCTGGAAGCACCGCCTCGGGAGCTTGACCCTCCCTCCTAACATCTTCCTCATTCCGTATCGACGAGCCTTGCACCCGCTATTGCTACTCCTGAAGGCCTTAAGGTTTGAATC
Organism: Anolis apletophallus; assembly: GCA_030556195.1. Classification (NCBI taxonomy): domain Eukaryota; kingdom Metazoa; phylum Chordata; class Lepidosauria; order Squamata; family Anolidae; genus Anolis; species Anolis apletophallus. The sequence continues at coordinate 53,471,088 of JARBWK010000006.1, read as the reverse complement.
CAAAAGGCAAGGTGAATTCCTAATGTTAGCCCTAGCAACCTAGCAGTTCCCAAGAACATGCGGGTGTGGGTAGATCAATAGGTGCTGCTCCAATGGAATGTAACAACGCTTCATGCAGTCATGTCGGCCAGGTGGCTTTGGAGGTGTCTGTGGACAGCGCTGGCTCCCCGGCTTGAAAATGGAGATGAGCCCCAGAGCCCCAGACATAACTAGACTTAATATCAGGAGAAACCTTCATTTGTGCTCTTTTACTTCCAGTGGACCCATCCATTGGTTTAAGGTGACAGATCTTTCTGTTATCTCTTCAGGTCTAGAAGCCGAGAGTTCTGCGTACGTCTTGATCAATGCCATGTTCCTTAATTTCATTTCCTGAACAAGGCTTGTAAGTGATCTTCACTCTCTTAGCTCATACGCCCTTTGGTCAAAAGATGTGGTATATTTTGACAGTACCATTTCTCGTCAAGATAACCTTGTGCTCCTATATGGCTTAGGAAGTAGTTTGGTGACCTTTCCCGGGACGTCCCTTCTTCCATCCTTCGAATGCCTGGGAAGTTGACAGGTCATATTCTTAAAGCAACAGAGCTCAGACAGTCGTCTCAGCTATTCCAAAGTGACGGGAGGATGCCAGTGGTCTCCCAGTGTTTCTGCGACTACTGTCCTTTTCAACCATATCGGCAGTTTGTCTGTTTCACTAGTTGAACCATCACACTCATCTGGGCAGGTTGGGGATCGCTTCACTAAACCTGAGGTATCCTGCACTGCCCCTCAGAGGGGCTTTGTTTCACAAGACCACAAGATCTGTTAGGCAGATTCTTGGTCTACTCTGTTCACCCTTCTTGGTCTACTCAGTTCACCCTTGTTTGTTCACAAGGTTGATACATATTGTTAAGGCAGACACATACTGACATAGAGGTGTCTTATGCCGTCATATTCTTGACGGAACAGTCCTCTTCTTGGTGATGGCATGACACCCACCAGCCGCATTATTAGCTCGGTAGTCCATTACATCAGTACATATTAACAGAAGACCACGACAGGGAAATATTAGTTGCTTACCTGTAACTGTAGTTCCCTGAGTGTCTTCTGTTAATATGTACAAACCCGCCCATCCTCCCCGCTGTCGTCATGCCTCAGTCCTTCAAGCTGCTATTTGTGGCGGAGTAAGGATCTGAGGTGGCAGCCCCTCCCACTGGCTATATATACTCAAGGGGAGTGGGCGGGGCTTCCATTTAAAGTGATATATTCTTTTTAAAGATTCTGAACTGTCTGCACAGGCGCAGGGATTATACATCAGTACATATTAACAGAAGACACTCAGGGAACTACAGTTACAGGTAAGCAACTAATATTTAAACGTACTCTGGTTTGAGTTACATCCCCTATGGAAGACCAGGTGCAAAGCTTGGGAATGCAGTTCTGCCAGTTGTGGCAGGGAGTTTCTCTGTTTCTCATGAGGTAGTTTTACCAGACAATTGCAACCTCACCTGGAGATAATCTGGCAGTGTTGGACCACATTTTGACACCAACCTGTTTAGATTGTTGCAATAACTTGTCTGTAGGACTTTCCTTGAAGATAGATTGGAAACTGTGGTTAGTTCAAAATGCAGAAGCCATGCTTTTGAACTGGGGCAGGTTACTATAATGATATATTTTCTCATTTTAAATTATGGTTGTTTCTATGCTCACTAATCCCATCACAGATTCCGGAAAGACTGTCTTTCATATTAGCTTTCCTATACACTGAAATCTTCTCATTTTAGAATCCTACCTTAACTCAGTGAGTGATGTCAAAAGAAAGCATTTTTGTGCATCTGGCATCTGTGTTTTTTTGACCTTGGCCTAAGGAGGGTAAATGGTGTGTTGTTGTTGTTGTTATTATTATTATTGCATTAGGTTAAGATATTTTCAGGAAAGTTACCAATTCATGTTTTAAAATATTATTGGAAGAATGTTAGAGTTTTAAATATGGGTATTAAAAGACTGAATTGTGTTAACTGATGTTTCCTAAATTGTATATTGGGCTCATTTTGTTGTTCATTTGTTACTTCTGTGTTTTATGAGTTTGTATAGTTTTATCAAATAAACCCTGCCTTGGGATAAATAGCACAAAGGACACATATACTGTATCAACCCACTGGGTCACCTAGGGCAGGTTGTAATCTCTCAGCCTCAGAGGAAGGTAAAGTCAAACCCCCTTTGAAACATTTCCCTGTGATAGTTTCGTCTTAGGGTCACCATAAGTTTTAAACAAATTGAAGTCACATAACAACAAACATTTTAAATGCCCAAATACCGGTTGCCAATCTGTACGCTTTGGGCATTTAAAAGTCATAAAGTTAAAATAACAGTGGAGGAAATGTAAGAAGAAGGGCGCAAGAGCCCAACTAACAGACTGGACTGTTCAAGAAAGCAAAGTTCCCCCAGTCATCCGGACTGGAAGAAACTTATTTCCTCTTTTCTTTTCCTGTTTCTTTCACACTAATCCCCCCCTCCATCCCACCCTTCTATCTCCTCCTTTCCATTCCCAATCTTAATACTATCTTCCCCTCACAATCCATTTTTCTGCTACTCTCACCACTCTTCTCGGCCAACTGGGCTCTTTTTTCTCTGTTTTATATGTTAATGGAAAAGCACTCAATAAAAAACTAATTATTTAAAAAAACATTTTAGAAGAAGGTACTGGCAAAACCGCCTTTGAATGTTCCTTACAATTTTAAATTTATGGGGTTGCTATAAGTTGATAGGAAAGTTGAAGGCATGCATATACATACAAGCAGCTTGTTAATGCACTATTTAAAGAGCCACCATCTTGAAGCTTGGTTGAGAGACAGAGATTGCTGCCAAAAGGTGGGGATAATCCTATCCCCCACCCTCTCTGTTTGAAATGAATGCTGGGGCTTATCGTGGAGTGGACTGTAACATGATTGTGATGCGCATGACAAGAGACTGTGGAACACAAAATAGCATGTCATGACATTGGTTTTGGGTACATTATTGTAACTAAACTTGTAACTCTCTGGTGTTGAATATTATTTATTATTATTTATTTACAGTATTTCTACCCCTCCCTTCTCACCCCCCCCCCCGGAGGGGGGGCGGACTCAGGGCGGATTACAAGGTAGCAATTCGATGCCACAGTATACACTATAAAACCATAAAACATACAACATTAGATAATACCTGTTAAAATTTAAACACCATAGCTGCCATTGTCTTATAGCAAGATTACCATAACTGAAATCTTTTTGAGTCTAGTGAAAGCAGTGATCATAGCTAGAGAAGCCAAGAGTGAGGAAAGAAAGGCAAAGTTTGCTTAATTGCCTAGCATTCTTTCTCTTCTGAGCTGAAGGGGAAGATGCACTAGCACAGTGATGTATCTCTTTTAACTTTAATTATGATTTAACTTTAAGTAATATTTAATTACAGCCTTGGTTTGTGGACCGATAAGTTTGTTGGACTCTGTTATGTAATAACTAACCATCTGTTTTGGGGTGGTGATGGCAGAAGTTTAAGGGAGTACCATCTCTCTGGCATACTTCATATGTTTATGATGTGAAACACTGATGCAATCCAGTTTCCTCATCAATGTCAGGTGCCTCTTAGTAAGAAGACTATCACTTTGTTTTTCCTGAGTGTGATATTTCATCCTTTCTTTTCCCTCAGTCTATCCTGATCTTCAGCATACCAAATTAGTCCAAAGATGCCAGACCTGTCAGATTTAAATTCTTTATGCTTGTTACTAGCTATGCAAAATTGTACATTTATAAATTGTTTGCTAGTGCCAACAACCCCTGAAGTGCTTAAGAAACATTTAGAAAATTAAAGCTTATTTTCAAAAAAATACAGAGTTGTATAATGCTACTCCTGACTTGGCCATTTTCAGACATTACTGGTCAATGTCTACAGAAAACATTTGCACTGTCCTTTGATTTGGGTTATTTGTACTTTATTCATCTTCTCCCCCGGTGTGTGTGTGTGTGTGTGTGTGTGTGTGTGTGTGTGTGTGAGAGAGAGAGAGATTGAGGCTTCATTATTTTAACTTTTATAGCTTATTTTTAGAAATTTCATTTTCTACTGTTTGAATTATTTTCCTACAGTTCTGGCCCCTAAATAGTAGCTTCATTTGTTTTTCATGTTCCGTTCTTTGTTGGTTCGGTAATTTGGTAGCTAGTTCATTTAATAATAGGCTGGTTTCAGAGCATCATCCATTTTTTGTGTCTGTTGCTCCCAATTGTATAATACTAATTTAATCATTGGAGGATCATTGGAGTAGTGTTACTTTCTTTACACCTGTTTTAAGGTGTAGAAAATGATATACAGAATGAGGGATGAACTGAAGTAAGGTTGATAGTGAAATTTTTTCAAAACTGAACTCTAATGAACAGCCAACTGTTGGCTGATCAGGATTTGTCTAATATAAGGAGCAAGGTTTAAACTAACTCAAAAAACAACTCTATAGTCGATATATCAAATATCATCTGTGTATTATATAGATATTATTCAAACCCCCAAGAATCAGCATAGAACAGCAAACTTAACAGAAAATATCAGGCTCTAAAACATGTCTTACTGTACTCCTATCCACGATATAAACTGCAACCGAAGGGTATCCGTGATACACAGTCCGCACTCATGTAGGTTGAGGGAAATAGAGCAAATTCCCAGGTAGCCAGATAGCACTCTGTCCTGCACTTCATCCACTTCCCTGGCTCTATGATTTGCTGTTTGTACTATCCCATGGCCAGCCCTCTTACAGTTTGCCACATCCATTGATAACCCTAGCCATGGGTTTTGTTGAACATCTACTGATGGAACTACAATGAAATGGGTTTTTAATTATTTTTATCTTTTGTGTGTTTTAGTAGAATGTTTTTTGCTATTGATGATGTTTTCAGTTGCTGTTTATTTTTCTGTTAAGTTTAGTTAGATTGTATTATATTGTCGAATGTGTAATTGTCTGTATGGTTTCTTTCTGGCAATTGAACTTTTGCCTTACATGTTGGAAACTGCCTGAGTCCCTTTGGGGAGATAGGGCGGTATACAAATAAATTATTATGATTATGATTATAAAACAATTTACTGCTTAATGAATACATGGCCTATTTCATGTATTTCATTTTCTGATGGTCCACTGGAAATGGAACATTCTGATCGTTAAGGTGTAAATTGCTACATATGTTTTTGCATGAAAAGTCAATGTTAGCTACAAGCCACAGGTAGAAGTTACAGATAAGTATTGGCATTATTTTCTTAAAGAGCTTGTATAGGCTGGTATTTTGTCTGACCAGAGAGGACTTGTCTCCTGATGTACTGGGCATGTGCCTAAGAAGTATGTTGCTTGGGTACAAATCTCCATAATGCGTGTTAAGAATAGAGGCAAACTTTCAAACAATTGTGAATTGTTTCAGGAGCAGTGGTGAACTGCAAGCCTGGTCCAATTGATCTGGTGAGTTGAGCTGCATCTCCACTGTATAATTAATACAGTTTGACACCACTCTAACTGCCATGGTTCAATGTCATGGAATCCTGGGAGTCATAGTTTAGTGAGGCATGAGCACTCTGGGATCTTGTAAAACAATAACTCCCATGATTTCCTAGTATTGAGTCATGACAGTGAAAACGGTGTTGAACTGCACTCATTCTACTTTGTAGATACACCCTCAGTGTCTGGATGAGCCCTTAGACTGATGCCTTTTAGTCAAATACAGTCCAGTGTTCTTTAAAAATATATACGGTACATTTTAAAAAGTAATAATGTTAGCTGATGTTTTTGGAATTGCTGCAGTGAACAAACTGGGCTTATTCCTAGAAGGCCATATTTTTGAAATCATCATGAATGCCTTTCCAGGAAGATTGCAAATAATTAGCATACATTCAGTTACAATAAAATTGTGGCATATAAAAGTAGATTTTAGAGCTGTTGTAGAAATCAGACTTTGAAAGAGCAAAGTTTATTTGGCATTTTAACCTGCGTATTCTTCTACAGGGTGTGATAGGTGTGCAGCTGGTGGTTACCATGGTGATGGCTAGTATTATACAGAAGATCATACCTCACTACTCTCTGGCCCGGTGGCTTCTCTGTAGTGGCAGGTAAGATAAGAGGAACAAATTGAATATCTGACAAAATGGATTCTGGCCCATGAAAGCTTACACCATAATAAATTTGATAAGACCATAAGGTGTCCTAGGACTCCATGTTGTAATTGCCCTATTGTATCATATGTCTGAGATTGTCTGGATACAAATTACAGTGATAGGTAGATCTAGAAAGTTGAGTTCTCAAAAGAATGGTAGCTTTAAATCATTTGAAGTCTCATATAAAGATTAACATTATGCAGTAACTTCAGAAGTAGAAGACTTCTTGACAGGTGCCATGTTTTGCAGAAACAGTCTTTTGTTTAAGAACTTAAATAATGTGCAAATATATTTCTTGCATAGCTGTACCTGTAATTAACAGTTGTGCCTTCTGTAGATGAAAATCAGAGTTGAAATTAGAAAAAAGGAGATAGCTTATTCAGGACAAAATGATGATTAGTGACAACCATACTATTTGTGACAAATTCCTTAGCGACTTTAAGATAACATTCAAGATAATTAAATTATCCATGTTCTTAGATTCTTGTTTTTTTTTATATATAAAAAACCAACCATATTTAAGCTACCAGCAAGTCCCCTAAAGTCTTCAGGATTAGCCATGAATTTCTATCTGAGTGTGTTCTTTGAGTATGTACCTTTATCAAGAAAGAGGAGTTATGTTTTAGAAACATTATCTTCTGTTGGGTACTTTTCCTGTTGATATAAATGTTCTGAATTTCCAGTATTTCCAGCAATTTGTTTTACTGCAATTTCTAGACGTGCACATAATATACAATACCTACTGTATTACAACATCATTAACAAATAATTGATTGTCTTTATATACTGTACAATGTACATTTCTGTTTCAACAAGAACTGATGAGTGAATCTTAGATATATTGAACAATTCTTGAGAGCTGGGTGACTGGGTAGGAAATGCATATGATTGTGTGGGCCTGCCACTCTTTCTTTTCAATCCAGATTGTTGTTCACCAGAGAAGACATATGGAAGTACAGTATAGGGAGAGAGATTACTAAATGTTATAATACCTTCCTCACTGTTTCTTTATAGAATCCTTCGGGAATTTAGTAACAGTTCATGGATGTCTGATGGAAATAGAATATTGGAAATTGAGATGGTGTCATATAGTTTAATTAAGGGATGGCCAACTGTTGGGCTCCAAAATAGGCGGAGAATGTGACTCAAAGTACCTAGAAATTTATTTCTGGTTTTCACATCAGGATATAAATTTTAGACTGATTTTGATGGCTTTGAAAGAGGTGGGATTTTAGGATTGGAAATACTCTCTGCCTGATTCTCACTTCTGCAATAGTAGAAATCTAGAATGTTGCTGGTAGCTATTTCTGCTGTCTGTCCAAAGTCACCAGTGTAAATAATAAGATATGCAAATCGTTACACCTTAGCTACCTTTCCTCCAATTTTATTCTGACCTTAGAATGAGGACTGTTGGTTACAGTAGTTATTGATAAAAGAGAAATACAGAAAAATGGGTCAGTAGACTGACTTCTGGAAGCTGAAAGTGAAAAAAATGTAGATACTGTATCCCCAGAAATGACGAGACACACAGCAGCAACTGTTTCTAATGATGGGCCTACATACTAGAAGGTAATATGTAGAGAAATTATGTTAATTGAAAGGGGAGTATTGTGATGTTCAGTCTGTTGAAAATTGTTTGTAATGTTTTATGCCTGTTTCGTTGATATATTTTAGTTTGAGATGGTACCTCCATCCCACAGAAGAAGAGCTACGTATCCTTGCAGGAAAACAACAAAAAGGGAAAAGCAAGAAAGATAGGTAGGAAAACAAATTGGACAAGAAATTCCTTTTTCAACCTGTTTTCCCACTGTAGGCTGTGTTTATTATCTCTATCAATTCTATAAGGTCTTTGAACATGGCCTATGCTCCATCCCCAAACTTCTGGCATACAACAGCGTCAGTCTCCAACTGGGAGAAGTGGCAAGCTCATCATGAAGTGAGCATTCTTCATTATCCCTAGCCTCCAGGGAGCACGAGCCTTGCACATCACAATACCTAAGAATGTCAGCATGGCATTCTCAGCTGTTGTTGCCGTGAAACTGCTTCTTGGGCTGGTTCCATTAAATCTCTGTCTCTCTCTAGTTTTGCTAGTTAGATCCTAGCATATATACCCAGCATTGCCTGGATGTCAGAGGGGCCGCTGCCCCCTTCTTCTCAAACTTTCCCATCCCATCTTCTCAATCTTTCCTTCCCTCCTGTCATACATTTCTCCCTTTCCTTTTTCTTCCTTCCACCCTTCTCTCCTTTTTCTTTCTTCTATTTTCCTTCTCCATTCATTTCTTCTCCTTTTCTTTCTTTCTTCCATCCTTTTTCTTGCTGTCCCCTTCCTTCTCCATTCTTTTATTTATCTTTTTCTTCCCATCCCTTCCCTTTCCTCCCTCCTCCAGATGAGAGGGCCTACCTTACAATGTCTCCATGGCAACATGGCTTTCTTTGTGGTTATTTTCTCCCTTTTCCACATACACAAATCACCTTTCTTTCCCAGTGACATCACAGAGGGCCACTTCACTTGGCAACAACCAATCCAGTGACATCACAGAGGTCCAGTCCTTCACCTAGCAACAGACTTTGCGGTATACATTGAAAGACATACAGACTTCGACTTTTATAGAGAGAGATAAACACTCGCACATGCTATTGCTGCATTTACATGTTACTGGAGGCAGATGAGGCTGAAAAATACTTTGCCTCGTTGAATGCCTGCTAGTCCAGGCTTTGTACTTCTGCTGCCGCCTCCTGCCTTTTCATTATAACAGTGTATTATGTTCAGTCTACTTTCCAATATTTTTCTGCACAAATTTGGTTGGGAGAGGTTGGTTTTCTGTGGCTTAGATTATATATTTATGTCTTATTTTGAATTCATAATTTGATAGCTTTGATCATGCTGGATATGTAGGAGTTGAGACAACTTTAGTATAGTTTTTAATATCTCTGTGCCTCTACAGGAAATACAATGGTCACATTGAAAATAAACCATTAACCATTCCTAAGGACATTGATCTTCGTCTGGAGACAAAAACTATCACCGAAATAGATGCATTAGGTAAGGAGATGTGACCACAATATACGTAATATGTAATGTTACAATTTTGAATTCTTCTAAACGTATGCTAATGAAAGGAGTTATAAATCCTGTTATAATAAAAATATTTGTTTTTCTGTGAAACTAGGACATTTCATGATTTATACACAGAGAAAAAAGATTCAGGATTCATACACACTTTATATACATAGGATGTACACTCAATATCCATAGTGGATCCAAAGAAATAAATAAAATCAGGCAACATGAAATGCTCTATCACGATGTAGGTACTTTTAATAGGTACAAAGTAGATACTGGATTTCCCCATTCTTATGCTCCTTGCCTAGTATCACTCATTATTAGAATTGTAAATATTAGTACCTTCCCCTCCCTTTCCCCATCTTTGCAGTCTGTTGAAAAAGACAACTCGTTGACAAATCCTTCTGCTAGGTGGAAGTATTTTTATTTACAAGTGCAGCAGTGTGGGAATCCAACTTCTTAAGTGAAAGTTTTTTTATTTGAGAGATTCTGCTAAATGTTTAATTCATCTGAATATTCTAATTCATATTACTCAGCAGTCCTTGTGTGAAGAGAGATACATAATTCTTGCTAGAGAGTTCCTTAGGTGCTTTTCACTGATTTTTTTAAAAAAGTCATGCATTAGACTTTCCCTTGAATTTTGAAGCAAACCACCTTTAAAGTGGAAGGGTTGAGAAAAAAAAACTAGTTGGAAAACATGAAGATAAATGACGAATTCACTGTTGCAGTGTTTAACTTTGCGTAATGGTTTAGTATTTGAACAATGGGCAAATTTCATTAATTCTGAAGGCTGTGTGAAAAAAACACATTCTTTTGAGGGTTATGAGAATCAATGTACATGTATTAGCGTATCTTGGAGAAGTGGCCATCAGATGATTTTGATGGAGTGTTTGGCTTGTTAAGGTTTCAGCAAATATTAATGCCCTGGCTTCAACATTATTCTGTACATGAAAACTTTTTTTTTTTGAAAAAAAACCCCCTGATCATCCTGATGTTAAAATGGTTTTAGTAGCTTTGTGTTAGAGGACATGCTTTACATGTCCATGATCCAAAGTCAATCTTTGGTACCTTACATTTTTTTAAATCCTATATAAGCTCTTTTTGAGATCCAGACAAGGAATGGCTACTCTTTTTGGGCAATGCTATACAACATAGAGCACTGATTTAATTTTGTGCAGTAAATCACAGTATTATGTTCATATGAAAACATTTTATTAACATAATGTGATTGCGGCATTTCCTTTTGACAGAAATATTATGGCAGATGTTTTGGACTTCAACTCCCACAATTCCTAACAGCCTACCGATTGTTAGGAATTTGTGGGAGTTGAAGTCTAAAACACCTGGAGGGCTGAAATTTGTCCATGCCTGCTATAGCTGATGCACTGTGTTTGCTTCTCTTTTTGATTTGCCTTCCTAGCAGTCTAAATGTGGATGGGTGTATATTAAAAATCCCCACGATACAGCCATTTCTTGATATGAACATAGCAAGCTTTCTAGAAAGCTTCAGTTTTAGATGTAATATTTGAAACTTTTATGTCTGTACTTAATTAATGTAAAACAACAATTTTCTATTTCAGCCTTGCATTATTTTCCTGAATATCAGTGGCTAGTGGATTTCACAGTTGCAGCTACAGTGGTGTATTTGGTAACTGAAGCCTACTACAGCTGGATGAAGCCCTCACAAGAAATGAATATCAGCATAGTTTGGTGTCTGCTTGTTTTGGCTTTTGCAATGTATCCTTTGCTTTGGCTATTCTGTTCAGTTCATCAAAGGAGATAGAATCATAGAGTTGAAAGAGACCACAAGGGCCGTCCAGTCCAACTTGGCATGTGGGAAAAGCACAATCAGTCATTCCCAAAAAATGGCCATTCAGCCTCTGCTTAAAAACGTCCAGAGAAGGAGACTCCACCTCACTCTGAGGCAGCATATTCCACTGTTGAACAGCTCTTACTGTCAGGAAGTTCTTCCTAATGTTTAGGTTGAATCTTTTTTCCTGCAATTTGAATCCATTGCTGGCCTAGCAGTTTGTAAAAGCCTTAGGAAATAAATTTCCTTTTTAAAATTGTAACATAGAAAATATTATGAAACTATAGAACAGTGATAGGGAAGCTGTTGCCAAGCAGATGTTCTTGACCTGCAGGTGGCATCCTGTCTGACCATTGGCCATGCTGGCTGGGGCTAATTTGAGTCTGAGTCCCAATTACATGTGTAAGGCCACCCAAGTCTTAATTATTTGTAAGTTATTTTATTATGTGTTTAATAATACTTAAATAGCTATTGTGGAGTAACAATAAATTCCCCTTGCTTCCTAATCTAAACGATTACAAAGGACTATTGTAGAAACAAATGTCTAAATAATGCTGATGCTGTCTCACACATGTTGATTGTACCTTGCAGAGTTGTCGTGTGCTCCATGCCAAGTCAGTGGTCAATTATATTCTCTCCCATTACCCAAGCACACCACACTATAAAGGAGGGTAATTTTTGCAGGCTTTCCAGAAGCAGCATCCTTCATCTGGCTGGCTATTGTGCTCACAATACTCTCTTTTGGAATATATTCTTCTGCCTTGTTGTAATGATAGTCATTGCTACTGAGAGACTGATAAATATTTCTTATGATAACATTTGGTTGCTGACGCAAGTAGCATAAAACATATTTATAGTCCTAGGAATCAAGATTACCCCCAGAGTTACTGCAAGATGCTGATAGTTGGCTTTAATGTCCTTATTGTTAAAGCAAGTTAACTAAACAATGGCATGATACGTTGTAAAACTGTCCTTGTTTGTGGACTGTATATCTGTCAAGGGCATGGTTTCAAAATCTTGCTCTACAGCTTGTTTTGTAATTATTTGCATAGGGAATGTAATGAGGCACTAAATCATTATGTGCTAAAAATGGGACTCCAACATAGCAGTTCTACATGCATTTTTTCCTCATTTGAATCTAAATATAAATGTGGACTAAATAATTGAGCTTCAATAAAATTAGGGTTTCTGTATACAGCTGCCTATATGGCACAGCATGTGGCAAAAGCCATACCTATAAATGCTGTATACTAAAAGGAGCTCCGGTGTGCAGATAGCTATTGTAGAAGAGTACCCCCAGCAGTAAGCTATATATAGCACTTTTCGTTTCCTTTGTAAAAAGATCCCAGCATGTGCCGGCCTCTGGTTATCTGTAGGCTTTACTGTCAAAGAAAAAAGCTTGGCAATTTTTTTACAAAAAAAAAACATGGCAGAATTTAATCTGTGTAATATGGGGTGGTGGTGACAAATATTGTTAAATATTTTCAGGAAAGTTGTTAGATATGCATCTTTTAAATAAACAAATCAGTTTCTATCTTTGGTCTGCACTCTCATGCAGTTTTTAAGATTAAATAATATAGAAATACGGGAAGCTAAGGAGGCCATTGTTGCTTATTAACAACTACTTTAGTTAGTTATTTGCAGTCATCTTTGCAAAGCTTTAAAAATATGGCACCCCCAACACCTTAAAAATGCTTCAAAAACTTTAAGAAATTATTTCAGATTAATAGTTTGTTAAAAGGAGCCCCCGGTGGCACAGTGTGTTAAACCACTGAGCTGCTGAACTTGCTGACTGAAAGGTCGGTGGTTGGAATCTGCCAACCTAGCAGTTCGAAAACATGCAAATGTGAGTAGATCAATAGGTACCGCTTCAGCAGGAAGGTAACAACACTTCATGCAGTCATGCTAGCCACATGACCTTGGAGGCATCTACGGACAATGGAGTCAGACACAACTAGGCTTAATGTCAAGGGGAAACCTTTACCTTTAAAAGAAAGATAAAATAAGCATATTAGTACTATTTGGACATCAGTGAATGCAGTCAAATTTATATTAATTATTGCTCGAAGCTTATGATTAAGTGTAATTCTGTTTGAGAGATGGCCATTCCCTGATTCTCTCATGGCTCACACTATTTCAGTGTGTTGGATGTGAGGAAGGGTCACTTCCAGATGCCATTTTGACTGATTTCAGCCAGTTTTTCTTTCTTTCTCAAGGTTTATGGGTTTAGAGAGCTCTGGAGCAGGTGGGAAAGGATTCATCCTATTTTTTAAATACATCTCCCATCCAGTAGTAAGATATTATGGGAGCTGAAATCCTTGCTCTATGCTAAAATGCAGGGTTGTCAACTTGGGAGTAGGGGAGCATAGGGGGTTTCCACCTTTCTATTGTGTGTGTATTTTGTAAAATATAGTTAAAGTAACTCATGCTTTTAGAGCCAGTGCTTCAGGCAGCTGCATTAAGAGACCCTAGTAATGACAGCTAGGGTTCCTCAGTGTTAATTTGTTATAGTTCACCCACTTCAGGCTATAAAACAATGTTTAAACATTCTAAACCATAAATTTCGTTCCTGAATACAGATTCTGTGTATGACAGTGAAAACTGGAATTGCGGTTTCTGGTGGAGCTCATATGTGTACTTGTTTGAAGTCATTGACCACTGACTTCGTATTAAAAGACTTGTCTAATTTCATTGCTGTACATCTGCACTAATTGATTAACAGCCAGTGTTCTGAAGTTTTGTATTAATTTTCAACAACAGAAAGAACCCTTTATTTTATAATTTGAAGTAGTTAGTCTTTTGGAAGTGATACTAGTGTGATTAAAGAAAAAGCCCATGTTCATGGTTTAACATTACTTTTTTGTGTTCAGTCTCTGCAAATGAAGCTGCTCAGTTGTGTAACTTCTGATAAGAAACACTAAAACTCATAATTAGCTAATAGAGCCATTTAATTTTCAGTGTCCTTTAATAAGTGAAATTAATTAAATATCCAACTGAGCAAAGTTTGCTTATTTGCTACTGAATTTTTGGTATTTGATATAAAAGGCTTAAATATAATTTAATGAAAGAGAAATCAAATGTAGTTATGATCACTCATCTTATACTTGAATTCTTAGCAAGGCGTTGGTAGTAGGCCTTTCAAATGGAATTTATTTTCATGTTACAGTTGGGGTCAAAAGAGCTATTCTAAGTGTCCTATGTATGATTTTTCTATTACCATCCTCTTCAAACAGTTTCCTCTTTCTGTGTCCTTCACTGCTTTTTGAAGTTGTCTCATTCTAAACAGAAATGGCTTAGCTGAAATTTTAGCATTGCTTTTTTCCAGCCCAATTCCCTTTGGACCTGTAGTACTAGTTGTCTCATTCTTTGAACATTAGTTTAATAATACTTCTGATGAGAACTGATGTATTTAAACACAGCCATTGTGTTGCAATTCACTGATACTCCTGACTCCCTGAAATATTATTTACCTTACAGTATATAAATAACATATACAGGCAGTCCCCAAGTTATGAACAAGATAGGTTCCATTGGTTTGGTCTTAAGTTAAATTTGTAAGTTGGAACCGATACATTTTTAAAGTGTAACTCTCTCTCTCTCTCTCTCTCTCTCTCTCTCTCTCTCTCTCTCTCTCTATATATATATATATATATATATATATAGGTAGGTTCATTCGGAAATGAATCAGCATTTGGAAGCAAGCAGCTGCTTGCATGCTGGGGTGCTTGCCTCCAGCCAATGAGGGGAAATCACCTCGGGAGGAGCGGGGTTTTGGCACGGCAGCCATTGCTTTTTTTAAAGAGTCTCTTGTGCCTCGTGGGCTCATTGCGAGCCAGGGACGCGAAGGCAAAGGGACTAGGGCAAGCTGCTTGGGTGGGAAAGGTGCCACGCCACCGCTTTGCAAGGGAACAGCATACCCGGGGAACCTAGTAAAATGCCCCCCTCCCCATGAATGAAGTGGGATTTGGAGGAGAAAAGGAAAGGGGAAAGGAAGAGAGATAATGAAAAAGGAGAAGGGAAGGGAGAAAAACAGCAGGAAAATATCAGTTTAAACCAGTGTGGATGGATTCCTTTTCTTTCTCTCCCGCATCAGTTTAAACCAGTGTGGATGGGATGGATCCGTGTCAGTTTAAACCAGTGTGGATGGATTTCTTTCCTGTCTCTCCCGCGTCAGTTTAAACCAGTGTGGATGGATTCCTTTCCTTTCTCTCCTGCATCAGTTTAAACCAGTGTGGATGGGATGGATCCGTGTCAGTTTAAACCAGTGTGGATGGATTTCTTTCCTTTATCAGCAGTTTTATCCAGTGTGGATGGATTTCTTCCCTTTGCTTCCTCCCTCCCTTCTGGAGTAAAACAACTACTTTCAAAGTAAAGACCACCCAATGAAACTGGAAATAACACTTTGAAACCATTAATGAAGGATTCAAAGTCTCTGAAATTTTGAAAAGTTTTGAACTTTTTTTCTGTAAAAATCGGAATTGACTTTAGACCCGAACCACCAGCGTCTCCTACATCCGAAATGAGTTTTGAATCATTTTTTAATCAAACAAACTTACTGGATAGCATAAGGAAGGTTAACATCCTTGTGGTCTTTGTTTTCCTTTTTGTGACCCTATTCAGAAGATTTCACTTCACTTTCTGTCTCTGTGATAATTGGATTTTAAAACATTTGGCTTATGGAAACATGGATTGGTGATAAAGCTTCAGGGGAGACACCTTGTTGTACTCCAGAGCAGATTCACCTCTGACTTTAGACACCACAACAGCTGGGTAAAATCGTCAAACAGTTTATTTAAGAATATAAGAAGCCAAAGTAAAAAAGTAATCCAGTCGATATAAAAGAAGACAGGAACAAAGAGTCCAAAAACCCCCATGAAACTAGGCACTTGAATCCATGAACAGAACAGAAGAATATTCCATAGGATAAACATGAGCCAGGTAGACCTTGATGCTTGAAACTTGGTGTTAGTCCGACATTGCCTCAGCTAAAGCTATCTCTCTCACAAATCACTTATAAACCCTGTCCTGATTCCAAAATAGCTAGGAATGGATTCATTCTTAGCTTCGGTTTCACATCCAACTTCTGTTGGAGTCTAGCCAAGCATCTTAATTGCTGCCCGGACCGTCTGTTTACTGAAACATCTTTTTCTATTCAAGGTCTCACTCCCCTCATTAACTCCTGCATCTGGGGCCTCGAAATCAACTTCATTCTCAGATAACTGATCAGGGAACTGTGACAGAAAGCCTTTCCCAAACTCGGGTCCTTGAGCAACTCAAGCCTTTGTGACCTGTTTTTTAAACTCCATTCAGGCCCTTGCCGCAACTCAGACCTCTCTGGCCTCTTATCCCCAGATGCTGGCCCAGAAGCTGAATCAACATCCTCATACCCTTCAGAAACATCAACATGAACATCATCCCCATTCCCATCATGAAAATCAACATGATCATCAGACACAATCACAGGCTGAACAGGCTGGCATACAACATACCTTTTCCTCATCATAATTCTTTCAGTTATCCTACCCCCATTTGTAACTATGAGTTTTTTTCTAACTCTGATGTTTGTAAGTCTGGGACTGCCTGTATAGTATTTTGACATTTGGATTTAGAGCTTAATTAAAATTGATATCCTATCTAGGGTGGGCCAAAACTCATTTTTTCCCTTGACTCTTCTTATGTAGCAAAATATTGTTCTCATTAACCACGCATTACTTCAAGGTCGAAGAAGGTGGTGAAAGATCTGTCTGTGTAACCTTTGGCTTCTTTTTCTTTGTTAAAGCCATGACAATTCTGATAGTAACAGAAAACTATTTAGAATTTGGACTTGAATCAGGTAATAGCTTTAAAAGTGCACAATTCTATACAGAATTATTGTTGTTTTTAAACTTTTTCCATCTTTTCCACTTGTTTTGATTTTGGTTTCCTAATCTTTTCCCCATCATTTTATGTGACCTGTAAAATGTTTTCTGAAAATTGTTTATGCTTAGGTTGTTTTCAGATCTACAAGATCAGTGAGTTCTCACCTGTTGACTTCTATTCAGTGTGGCTTGCTCTCTTAAAGAGTTAAAATATATATTTTATGAAATATAGAGATAATGAAGGGATGCTGTCAAAGCTGCAGCTTATTCATAAGTGAATTGATGTATACTGATTAATGAATGTAAAAATGGCCATACACTTGATAACAAATTCTAAAATATTTGAAACAAGATTCTTTTGATAATTACATCAGCATGAGCAATGATATAACACGGAAAAGCTATGGACACAGAAACAGTGAAGGAAGCAAGTTGAAGTTGTCATTTTCAAGAGAAGATACCTATTTAAGCTGCCTTCCATGGAGACAGGTGATATATGTTAGAGCAATGTTCTCTATTAAGACTGGCTTGGACAATCACCTGTCCCACCGGACAGATGACTGTCCAAGCCAGTCCTCCAGAGTTTTCTCTATGCCTCTATCACAAGCCAGCTATAGGAGAAATAGGCTGCTTGGAGAAACAGCCTTCCCCTCTTCCTAATGCTGATAATTTTGCCTTCCTTTCTTCTTTGCCACTGCAGACCTCTGGGAAACGTATAGCTGCTTACATTATGGGCCGTTATACAAAGTGGGTGCAGCAGCTGGGTTCTGGCAACAGTGTTAGCTTCTATGTTTACCTTCTGCAATTCTCTCCTCTGCAGGCTTCTCAAATTTTTCAGAAAGTGCTGTGCAGTTTTTTGAAAAGCAAGGCCTAGAATCCAAGTAAGTGTAAATCACAAGAGTATCGTGGTATTTTAGTGTTAAAATGTTACCTATTCTCTCCTTTTGTGTTGCTTATGTAATAATAATAATAATAATAATAATAATAATTGTCCCAGAAGGGACTCAGGGCGGCTTGCAACAATATAAAACACAGTGATACAGTGGTTTTAAGGACAGTGGAGAATTTGACTTGTCCTCCTACCTCTCCTCATATGCATTTTGAAAAAACTAGAAATTATACCCGGGGGCCAGGACACAACCAAAAACAGGTCTTGGGTTACGTGTGATGTATGGACTTCACTTTCACATCACTGTCACATTCTTCTAAATATGGAGTTATGTGGAAGGATTTTTAATGTGGGTATAGTGTAATTTTCTTTGAGGGGGCAACAACACATCTGATAGTAGCAGCTCATAACCTAATAGACTAGATTCCATCTTATGGAAATAAATTTCGATTCATGTGATGACATTTTTTTTATCCTTCCCCAAATTCTGCCCTCCCTTTGAAGGTGCCCCAGTTCGGAAGGATAGATCTGTGGGTTGTGGGGAACTTATTGGTCAAAGGAGGAGAAATTCATTCCTCCAGTGCTGTCAGTTGTGCTGGCAAATTGGTGTAATTGGATACAAACTAACATGAAGAATGGAATAATATTAACAGTGCAAGCCCTTGCACAGTAGTCAAATGTCTCCTATCCCAAGTATTTGTTATCAAGAAATCGGCTAACTCTGTTAATGGTTGTAACAACTGGAGATAGTATGTGCCTTTCTAAAGCGATACTGCTAATTGGTGTCAGGCTGTAAAGCAAAAAAAGTGTCAGAGACCACAGATTTGAAATGTCAATAAAAACAAACCATTTCCCCTTAATCCCCGCAAAAAAACCCCAAACGTTTTGGTACTTTCTGTAAGTGCTTCTTTCAAGTATGCTGATAATCCAGTCCCATATCATTAAAGTGTTGAAAAACAAAACAATAACTCTCTTTCTTGTTTGTTTTTCTCCAGGGGTCCTGTTTCTAAAGTAACATTCAAATTCTTCCTGGCTATTCTTTGTTCCCTTATTGGTGCTTTTTTAACATTCCCTGGATTGAGATTGGCTCAGATGCATCTGGATGCTTTGAGTTTAACAACAGAAAAAATCACTCAGTAAGCAAAATTATGTAGAAATAAACGCTGCTCTGTTGTTATTAAAAGGCATTGCATTTTGCATTTAAAAAGATATGTAAAGAAATAAGACTGTTCCCAGGTATTTAAAGGTGAGCATCTAAATGGCACATATCTGTCATCGAGAAATCTGCCATAATAGAAGCACAATGGTCTGTTCAATTTTAAGAAACTAGCACAAGCTACACATTGAGGTGGGAAGCTGAAATCCTAGGGGTATGTTTTTAGCATACTGAACAGAAATAACAAGATCTTGGCTACCTAAAGTAGTAAGCAACATTGCTGCTAAATTCTGGAAAAGGGATTGAGGACTGAACAATGGATGGGAAGTGCTGCTGTAAAGCCATCTAGGAGGATTTGCAAACAGGGATGGAATTGTCAAATGCTTTCATGGCCAGAATTACTGGGTTGCTGTGAGTTTTCTGGGCTGTATGGCCATGTTCCAGAAGCATCCTTTCCTGACTTTTTGCCCACATCTATGGCAGGCACCTTCACAGGTTGTGAAGACTCAGGAGAAACATCAGGAGAGAATGCTTCTGGAACATGGCCATACAGTCTGGAAAACTCACAGCAATCCAGGCATGGAATTGGCTGGTCAGCCTCGGTCTAATTGGTTATTTACATTGAAAAAAGGCTCAGTTTAATAATCAGATATACTCACAGAAAGATGATGGCCAGAAATGACATCTAGCATTGTCACTTGGTCTACAACCTGTGCATGGGCCACATTTATAAGCATAACCCAAAGGAAGAGTTACTTTCTCATGTCACCTGCCTTATTTACAAGTAAATCTGTTAAATCAACAGAACTTACATGATGGATGATGTACAAAGTTCCCATTGATTCAGTAGATTATCTGTCAGAACAAAAAATTGGATTTACGCCATTTAGTTTTCTGTCCAAATTTACTCATCAGGTTTTCTTCTTCAACAAATTAACAGAACTGTTACAATATAATGTTTGGATTAAAGCCATTTTAGTTTTTTTTAATGTTTTTTGAACTCGGTTGCTGACCTATTGTTATAATTGTAACCTGGAGACCAAATTGTAAGGGATTTAAATATTTGCTAAGCAGTCCCATATCTCTGCATTCCTACTAAAGAACCTCTGTAGTGGTGCAGAATGTTTGAAAGATATTATTAAGCATCTAGCTCATGCTGAAGCTTCTGTTGGGGCGGAGAGGGGGAGGGGGTCTCACTGTTGCCCTATGCAAATAGATAGTAAATCCTGTAATAAATCCCAAACTTCCCTGTTATTGCACATTTCAGGAGAAGGTTGGTAATGGGAAACAGGTGAGGTTTGTAAGAGTTGCTCAACCGTAACTTACCTGAGGATTCTAGTCAAGTGCAGGATCTTATGGAATTGTTTGCAACCCTGAGTACATTGAGTGCATATTTCTTATTAGAGTAGACAGGCAATGAGCTGGTTGATAATCTATTACTTTCAACAAATGGCAGTTTGGAAAGTCAATAACGTATTTTCTGTAAAAGTTATAATGTACTGATTTTCTTTCTCTCTTGCTCCTTCAGAACCCTTCTGCACATAAACTTCCTGGCACCTTTGCTTATGGTCTTATTGTGGGTAAAACCCATTACCAAGGACTACATAATGAATCCACCACTGGGAAAAGAAAGTGTGCCTTTGTAAGCTGCTTTTGAAAACCTATATTGGACAATGTTGCTGTTTCTGGATGCCAGAAAAATAATACAGTTTTAGCTGTATTGGTTGAAAAGAAGACAGCCTGTGCCTTGGTTTTTAAGTTTAACGTGTTGAATAGAGAGGAATATCCCTTTGGTGGGAATATTCTTGAAGGAAATCTAGTGGCACTGTGAGATGGCCATGTGTTCTGTCTATATCTCCCTTAATTAAGTTATTTTTTCTCTCCCACAGAGAGAGAGAAATGCATTCCCTTCCTTTTCTTCATTTAACCATATTACAGCTATTCATTTTTCCTCACAGGTTTGCATACTCCTGTATTCATCTGTTCATTCTCTGCCATCTACTCCCATTCCTCACAAAATATATAATCATTAACATCTCCATATATGTCTACAATGTTTGCAAAGTTGAAAGAGTGTATTATTAAAAGTCCTCTCTTACTCTGCAAAAGGATTTAGAAGGGCTTTTTGTTCCTTTTAGTATTTTTGGCATATTTTACAAAATTCAGGATATTTGATTCATACAGTTGTGAATAACCTTTTGAAAATCATGTTCCTTTTTTTTAATTTACAGAATGTCAGAAGCTACATTTGATACTATTAGGTTGTGGATAATAATTCTCATGTGTGCTTTGAGGTTAGCCATGATGCGCAGTCATCTCCAAGCCTATCTGAATTTAGCACAGAAGTCTGTGGATCAAATGAAAAAGGAAGTTGGAAGAATAAGTACAGTGGAAGTGCAGAAAATGGTAAGCCTCTCAAACAATAATAGTATGTAGAAGGAAATGATGTTTTGATTCTTGAGCATCAGATAAAACATTTTTTGTAGTCTGAAGTAGAATCTGAAGAGAATCTAGAAACAATAACACTGATTCTTCACATATTTTAAATCTAAGAAATTGTGGCACTACTTAATTCATTTTTCACTGGCCCTGAGGAATATTACTCTGATTCTTTTCTATATGGCTTTCCTTCTAAACTATCCTCTTCTATGAAGCTATGCATGTGCAAAGTATTACATTTCAGAACAATACAATAGCTAAATGTTCTAAGTGGGATTGTGCATAACTTCCCTTGCCATTCTAGAGGAGAAACTGATTTCTAAAAGAGAGAGCTAGGACTGTACTGAACATTAAAAGACAAATGTTTAGGAGTGCTTTAGGGAAATAGAATGCGATAGGGGAAATAAAATATGCCTCTTTTGCTGATGTTCATAGCAATTGTTTATCTTCTATAGCTTCAATTATATCCATTCATTTTGGCTTAATTTGTCCTTCAGGGATTTTCACCAATCTAGGATTGCATAATATGAGATTATGTGATGGTATCATATAGACAATTCAAAGTGAGGGAATAGATTAAAGGTGGAGATTACATCTGAAGAAAACTTTAGAATCTCTCTACCTTCCTATTTTTAATGGAATAATGGAAGCACTTACATAGTAGGTTTGAATTTGGTTGTCAGTGCAAATAGCTGAGAGGCCAAAATGATAATGGAAATTGGCAACTTGGCTGCTCTGTGTGGTCTGCTTAAAGAAATGGTTTACTCCCTGATATCAGTGATGAGATTTGAATGGTTTTCTGATCATTTGTTTTCGGGAAGTATTATTAACTAACAAGAAAATAAAGGGGAAACATATTATGTATATAAACTCTGAATGTTTCAGAATTGCTTAGGACAAATTTAAGATTAGTAGATGACTTTTAGAATAGAATCATTACTAAAATCTGGTTGTGGAAGGTCAATTCTGACTTTTCTACACACTCTTCTCTAACCTCCTGAAAGTGTTCCTAAAAATGTAAACTCTGCTGAGAGCAGGAAACTGAAGTAGAAAGGGAAAATGGCAGAAGATCAGATGGCATTCATGAAAGATGTTTCAGTCTATGTCATAGTCTACTAAGACTTCTTACCTTTTGAAGAAAGCAGCATTTTCAGGGATAGCTTACTACCCTGCCTCCACAGAAGGATATGTGGATCTAATCTGTATCTGATAAACATTATAGTGTCAGGCAAAGTTTATTTGTTGGTTTTACTTCTGGCTATCATACTTCTATGAAAATCATGGTATAATATGGTATACACTGAATTATCCCTTGTTGTTGTTTTCAGGTGGCCAGGGTGTTTTATTACCTTTGTATAATTGCCCTCCAGTATGTAGCTCCTCTGGTTATGCTGCTTCATATGACTCTTCTTTTGAAAACTTTAGGTAAGAATTTTAAAATTAAAACAAGCTATTCATGAATGTTCTGCTTGTCAAGGTTCTGTAGATCTTAGTTTAAGGTTTTGAGAAGTTGTAGGACAAAATAGTGAGCCACAACTGCATACCTTCATGTCTCTGCCAGCTTAGTTCCTTCCTCTGTTTTGGATCCTAGAATGGCAGGAAACAAGATGTCCATATATAACATAGCCAGTGATGAGGAAAGTTCCTGATGAAAAACAGTTGAAAGAACGAAAAGTTCTACTGGCTTTGCATAGAAATGTGTAACAGTGAGATGTATGTGAGAGGCACACATATATCAGGAGGGTCCTATGCTTAAAATGGCCTAAAATAAGTAAAAGTAGTAATTGTCTTTTTGCTTTCTCTGCATAAGACTCAAAATATGTTTTGCGGAATGTAAACTGAGCATGGGATGCCCATTCTATTTATTTACTAACAATACCAATCCCTTGTTGGTATCGAGAACCCCAAAGAATAAGTTCAATTAATTTATTAAGTGTATTCAGTACATCTGCATATCTAGTAGGAAAAGAACAACTTTACTTGGTTTCTAGTCATGGGGAAAATGAAAAAAAGGACATTACCTGCTTAAACTATAGAATGTGAGGAAAGAACAAATAAATTTAATTTCTTAGTCAGTTCCACCCCCCACCCCCCAATTTCCCAAATCCATATAGCATTCATATTTATTTCCTTCTCTTCATTGAGGCTTTGCACAATACAAAGTAATAACAAAAGAGCAAAAAAGAGTTTCGTGTTTTTATTGTGAAATGCCCAGATCCACATGGCAGCCATTTTCTTCTGTCCTTCAAACTAGATTCTGCTTTTTATAATATGGGACATCATATCATTTCTCATAAACAGGTACCTTAAAAAGCTCAGGTGATGACTCTATAAATCTTGACATGTTGATTGTTTGTTTTTCTCTAGGAAACTATTCCTGGGGCATTTATTCGGAATTACCTTCAGACTTACCAGTGGAGAGCAATCCACTGAGCATTTCAGTAAACTCTGAATCTTCCTCTGAGGATGGGAAGATGAAGGCAAATGTTATACAACTAACAGTGGCACTGGCTAGCCTGAAGAACATTTTCACTCCACTCCTATTCAGGGGAGTCTTGTCCTTCCTCACCTGGTGGATTGCTGCTTGCCTTTTTTCCACAAGCCTTTTTGGGCTCTTCTATCATCAATACCTGACAGTGGCGTGACCTAAGAAGGCAGGTCTTCAATGTTAGGAACTCTTTATGCCTCAAGAAGGCAGAAGAAAATGGAATGAGATAACTTGATGAAAAGGAAAACATACTTGTTTTTCCTTTTATGCTTCTTCTATGTTCTGGGCAATGTTGGTGGGTGATGTTGGAAGCTGCGAGTTTATAACTGTTACCTTAAATTGCAGGTAAATGCTGAATTGTTGGTGAGCTATTTTAAAATATATCCAAGTACCTTTGTTTTCATGAACTACATGCTGCCCTGAATACATTGTGTATTCAGTCATAGATTGGCTGATCTTAGTGGTGTTAAGGTACTAGGGAAATATTTATGGTGACTGCTTAAAAAATGAACTTTCAACTGAGCCATATAGGGGAGCGGGAGAAGTTATCTGTTGGAAAATCATGGATGACTTTTCTACTGAAAAGCAAACTAATCCAACAGGAGGAAAGAAATACTGTATATTACAGTAAAGGTTTGCATCAAGTGTATTGTAAATAAAATGCATGGCCTCAGCAAGTGTACATGCCGAAGGACTTATACAGCAAGGGTATTGTATTGCAGTATACAATATTATGTCACTGGTCCCTTAATAGATGAATGTTCAGGAGTGTGCAATTACCTGACTTTAAAAGCTTTCCCCTTTTTCAGCACTCACATACTTGAAATGGATTCTTTAGCAGTTATAACTGACTAGTAGGAAGTCCAAAATTAGTGTGGCAGCTTATTACATGTACCTCACTCCTGCACATTCATGTATTAAGCTATGCAAAGTGGTATAATATGCTGCGGCATCCTCTTAGTGAGGCACTGTACCCCATAATGTAATGTGTGAGGAAATCCTGAATAATTTTCATAATGTAAGAGTAATATTATAAATATATTGTTTCAGTCTTAACAATCTTTTTAAAAATAATAAATGCCATATGAATACTTGGATGTTTAGTTCTGATGCTAATATTTATCCACCAAATCTATTTGGGTTTTAATGTCCCAGTATTAGACAAACTTTTCTTGACAATGACTGAAGAATCTTGTTAATGATCACTGTCTGCCAATCATGAGTACATCTAGAATACTACTGGATTGTTTTCATATGAACATATACTACAGATCAGACACTGAGCCATGTTTTTAAGATTATCCTTTACAAAGCATGTTGTTAGCTACCTTAAATTATGAATAAGGCTACCCTGATAGGTCAGTGTAATTCACTCTTGCAGTTACAAGTAATTATGTGCTTTTCAGTCTGTTCTGCCTGGCTGCTGCCATTTTACTATATACTATAATGGGCAATCTTTTTTTAATGTTAACTACTATATTCCCTCACCTGAAAGTTCTGCCTCTCCTCAGTCCCTTCTTCTGCTTTCTTCTTCATTCTCCTGCCCTTCACATGATTTCCTGTTGTATCCCATTTTTCTCCCACTAGCTTCTCCTCCCCCTTCCCCAATACAGATCCATACACAGAGCAACCAGTTTCCAGAGCTAGGGAAAAATATTTTTAGACAATGTATAGCTTTATTTATACCCTGGCTTTTCCTCAAAAAATGAGAACCACAGTAAAAAGAAACGCAAGTTAGACCACATTTGGGTAATTAAAGTTGAATTTAAAAAGTAGAATTAAAGTCATTTAAAACATTTTTTTCCTATCAGGAGCGACTTGAGAAACTGAAAGTTGCTTCTGGTGTGAGAGAATTGGCCGTCTGCAAGGACGTTGCCCAGATGTTTGATGTTTTACCATCATTGTGGGAGGCTTCTCTCATGTCCCCGCATGGGGAGCTGGAGCTGACAGAGTTCAACGCGCTCTTCCCGGATTCGAACCGCTGACCTATCGGTCAGCAGTCCTGGCAGCACAAGGGTGCTGAAACATTAATTTAAAAGCATGGAATAAAAGTACAGTTGTTGTTTTTTTAAAAGAAATCTATGTGTAAAACAACTACTTTCCATAAGCCTGTGCAAATAGAAAGAATGTTGCCTGCCAATGAAAGGACAAGGAATAAGTGAGCCAAGTTACCATAGGAAGAGAGTTCCAGAGCCACCATCAAGCAGTTCTGAATTTACAACTCCCAGACTCTTCTAAGCTCGCTCTCCAGTTGGCTAAAGGATTCTGAGCATAACATTTCCATACTCTTTCAGTTCCCTGAACGCAGCTCATCTACCTTCTGTGCTGGATGCTAAGAGAAATGGTTTCTTTTCATGAATATAAAGACTCCAAAAATACAGAATAGAATGCTTTAATCTCTTTGAGACTGACTTGGAAACAGAAATTCATAACATAAGTGTTTGTAGGCTACACTCTACTTCAGCAAAGCTTCTGCCTTTTCTCTAGTTAGTCTCAAGAAAACAGTTTGATTCTTTATACCTTTGTATGCCAAAGCCGTCTAATATAGCTTGGAACAAGGGGGAAGTTTCTCCCTCCATGAACAACCTCCTTGACATCTCTGGTAGGCAGGGGGCTTTCTTTACATTCAGCAAGAAAATGCAGCCTGTTACCATGGGAAAAAAAGTAAAGCCATCTCTTTAGGCACTGACAGCTTGCTTTCCTTCCATGCTGGGCTCAGAGGCTGAGACTTTCTTTCCTTAGTGCCAATGAGGAAATAGTATTCTGGTCCTTTCCTGGTAGTTTGGAAAAGAAAAGGGTGGGACCTGGAGGACCAGAAGGAACCCTTTGTAGGCCATATTTGGTCTATGGACCCCCAGTATCATTTAAAGCAAGAGCAAGGAAACTGGTCTTCGAGATAACATTGAAGACCTAATTCCATAAGTCTCAATCAGTGGGCCTAATGGTTATGTATTTGGACATTTTAGTCCAAAATCTGGTGTGGAACAGGTTCTTTACCTGTATCATAAAGAATTATTCAAAAACTGAACGATGTTTTTTATGGTATTGGTATGATTTCTTCTGTGGTAGCAACAGCGCATCGGATAACAGCAGCTCAGCTCTTGCTATAATCTTACCAACTACTGGACTATTTTCAATACTAAGCAAGTGGATTTCTCCTTATGCAGTGGGATTTTTCCTTCCAGTTGTTACTGCTGATGTACATGCTCATTTGAGAGAGATTGTGTTGTGGAATCTGGGCCAGTTAACCCAACAGATTTCCACCAGGGAACATACAGTTTATCAGTTATGTTATGACAGATGTGTTTAGTCTGTTGCAGATGTTTAAAGTTTTGATGGGCAAAGAGTGGTCCTTTGGATGTTTCTGGATTACGGTTCACCAAAACCCTATTAGGGCTGTGCAAAATTATCGTTATTTCTCGTAAGTCATTAGTAATTCATTAGATTCATGCAAATGAATCGCTGTTAAGAAACATGCAGGAAAGGGGGAAAATTTTAAGAATAAAAACACTCACTAATATTTTCTGTTAAGATTCTGTAACATCCAGAAGCCTCCCAAAGTCAGTTTAATTTTCAGTATAAGCATTAAGCAACTTTGTCAAAACCAGAGGCCATTGCTAGGGTTTAAATTAAGACCTGAGCTGCTTGGCAGTCACCAAAGGAAGAGCAGCTGGGGCGGGACTAGCTGAGCTAGGTGGGAGGCCGAGAACACAGCATTCTGGGAAATGTAGTTTGGGAAGATAAGGCCCCCTGTGGCAGAGAATTCAAAAGGCCCTGCCCTAAACTACATTTCCCAGAATGCAGTGCTCAGCATCAGAAAGCCCCAATGAGGGCTGAAGCAGCCAGCTGTTTAGTCAGTCTAATGATAATAAATAAAATTATTGAAACAGTGGAAAATCTGTGGTATAATTATAGCAAGTTTCATCACATAGCTCTAAAAAACTTCCCCACTTGCTCAATTACTTAATGAAACAAGTAATGAAAAATTGTTACTTTGTTATAGTTACAAAAATGTTAGGTCCATAATTTCGGAAACACCTTGCACCACTTCCCCAATTTAGTAATGAGCATTGAAACATTTTTTTCATTGATCGCACAGTTCTAGCTATTATAGTTTATGGTGAAACACATTATAAACTACAGTATATTATCTCTGTTTAAAAGATTGGTATGGTTGGTGAATTGCAATGTATTTAATGTTTATACATATTGTGTTGGTTTAACATGAATCATGCCAATGCCACATATTTGCTTTTTTCTCTCGTCAGGTCAGAGGAGAGAAAAATGGATACATGCCATCAAAATCAGAGTGAGGTCCCATTCTTGGGATAGGTTTAAAGGCAATCTAAAACTTTAAAAACTAGTAGGTTTTTTTAAGCACATGAGAATGACAAAATCCTAAAACAATGAGGAATGAGTGGGAATCATTTACTGGTGCTAAATTCTATAAAGCAGTGGTTCTCAAGCTGTGAGTCTTCAGGTGTTTTGACCTACAAGTCCCAGAAATCTCAGCCAGTTTACCAGCTGTTAGGATTTCTGGGAGTTGAAGGCCAAAACACCTGGGGACCCACAGGTTGAGAAGCACTGCTATAAAGGTTTCTTCCAATGATTGTATGTGTCAGTTCCTGCCCACATTATAGCTCCTCTTCGGTAACTTTCTGCAAATGTCACACTTCAGATCTTCCCAGGAAGTGCCAAATTAAACTATGGTATTGTCAGTTACAATGCTTGGAATCCATTATTGCCAGAAATACTTCCCTTCCTTTTGGTGTTAAAACAGTGATGCATTTGTACATAGAACTGACTGCCTATTCAGCATAGGTCATGTCTGATCAACACTATGAAGCCTGTCAGGGTAATCTAAACAGTATGCCTACCATTCAGGTATTCTGCCACTGTTCCGAAGCCTAATTTCCAGCACCAGAGATTTAAACCCAAAAAATATATAATTGTAGTCTATTAGGTGTAAGATGGTTTGTATGTCATTTGACACTTCTGGACACCCTTGAATCACTCTTCCTCTGGCCAAACAAAACAAAATGAAAAATGTAAATTGCCTTTTCATGAAACCATCAAAGTGTGTTGGACAACTTGCCTTCATAGGATTTCTGTATGCTGATTTCTTGCAACTCTGATCCTGCACATGATTGCAAGAAAGCTGCTTTATACTGATTCAAACTATGGATCCATTTAGCAATATTAGCTGGAGGTGTTTCAGGCAGGATTAATTTCCAGTCCTGTCAGGAGAGCCCTAATATTCCTAAGGGGTCTCTGATCCAAGTCGTAACCAGCCTTGATTCCTACCTTCAAACAAAAAACCAGCAGGTTTGATCAGAATGTCATGGTAGTACAAATTCCTAACATGATCTGTCTGTGTCGGCTAGAGAATATAAAGCAAGGGGAAGTGCTGGCAAAATAATCACACAAGTAAGGAGAACAGTACTATAACAACTTGGGTTGTGAGCAGCTACTAAAATCTAGTACTGCTTTGAAAAATGGAATAAAAAGTATGCTAGCTGGAAAGAACTTGAAGAATGTATCTATGTCAAAAGGTCCAGATTCTTGCAGTTGCCTGGATTTTAATATACCTCTTTGTAAACTGCTACATATAACCCTTTCTCTGCAGGCAGTATTTTTAAAATATTGGTTAGCCTATGATTATGTATCATATGATGGAGTGACTTGAGCCGTTAAAAAGTGACAGGATGTCTCAGTATAAAGTGATAGCCTTTCTCATTAAAAATAAGAAAATATACGAGTATTCTTTAAACCCTCAGATAGATTTCAAACTTTGGAGATTTACACCATAGTTATTTTCACGGCAGTCTGCACAGTATGTTGAATCTATCATGTGCCATCAACTGGTGACTCTATTGTGAGTTTTACTCTGCATTTCAAAGAAGGTATCCAAGGTATGGAACTTCATCACCAAAGTAAATCCTGCTGATTCATTTAGTTTTCATGGCAATAATACTGGGGTGGGTTGCCATTACCTTCCCCAGGGATTGTATTTAGTCTGACCTCTCTGTCATGACCTTCCCATCTTGGGTGTCCCTTCACAATAAGGGCAAGATCGTTATGTTGCAGTGACTGGCTTGACCTTGGAGGAGCTTGAGGTGGCAACAGTCGACAGGGAGCTCTGGTGTGGGCAGGTCCATGAGGTCACGAAGAGTCTGAACAAATAAACTACAATATTCTGCTGCTTGGGTATTCCTTTTAAAGTTTGAAGGAAAACCTGGAGCAGATTCACTATCCCACTGACAGGGAATCTGACCGCTGCTACTCACTCCATTTACAGAAGACTTGTGGTTTGGAGAAAGGGTCCTTCCTCGGATGGTCTGATAATTTCCTCCTTGGCATCCTCCTACAGTATGTTCCTCAGAGCTGTTATAGAGGCTTAGTGAGAATGAAGTCTAAAGAGACAATGGAGAATCAGAAAAGTCAGCTCTCCATTTTCTGCCAAATGAAGCATACTAAGTAGAATTACCTTTGTGGTGACACTTTATTTACTCTTGGATTAAAACAATGGTTCCAGTTATTGGACGGAAATTTCTCCTTTCATTGTCATTTGAAAATAATTATGCTTAAGCTTGTATTCTTATGCAACAAATATTTATCTTCTTTACGATTACCCATTTTTGGAAAATTCTAAGAAAAATGAGCCCCTTTCGCCACCACCACCTTCTCCTGATTTCTGGAAGATGGATTAATTTATAAATCAGAGTGCAGGATTTCATTAGGTAGAGTTTTGGATTAAATTTAAATTTCCTTCAAAGAACATTTTGCTCTTCTGTTGTGAGGTTCTTGACTCATTGCCTGTGGCAATTTGTCTAGTATTCCAATGTTCCATAAAAAGTGTCCAATTCCTTGAACCCTTGATAATGGATAGCTTATACATTTTTTTCAATTAGATATCAAAAATGTATACATAAAAGATGAGGTCCAAGGGATCCCCTGTAACTTAGAAAAGCTTATGACATGTTGTTTTTAGAAAGCTCTCTTGCTTATTGCTACCTTTTATTCTGAAGAATAAAAACCACATATTAATCTACTTTATATTTTTGCATGTCAGGCTGCACTTGAGTAATAATGGTGGAAAAGTATAACAGCTAGTTGCAATAAGAATTGTAAACCTTTCTGTACACTGGAGTGCTTATAGAAATTACAACATTCCCTTTGATGTATTGATGCCAATATAATAAACACTGTAACTCAAAACACACTTTAAAAATATAATTCATAAAAAGGTTTGATTTCTATCTGAACTTTCTCTTCTTATGGTACCAAAGGTATTTTAATCACAAAACAAAACTAACGAAGTTAGAAAACAAATATAAAACAAATGGAATAAACTGCAAATCTTTTTGTTTATTCCTCTCATCTAAATCTCCACATTTGTTCTTACTATCCTTTAAAATGCATGGTTATAAAACCTTGCAAGAAGAAAAAGAGACCCTGGCCTCTTCCTTGGGGCCTTGGGTTATATGGGCTCCTCCCCCTCCTGGTTTCTTTCTCTGTTTCTCCAATCTCCAGTCGTGTTTTGTTTTTCCATCAAAAATGTTAAAAATGCAGATTTTATCTAATTTAGTTAGGAAACAGTTTCCGCATACATAAGTAGATGCAAACTTTAAAGTTTATAACCTACACCCCCCCTACCTTGTTTGTTTTTGGAATTAGCAAAGGGACTCAGGAGAGCAACACAGAAAAACAGAGGCATACTTGCCCATTACTTTGCTAAATGAAGGCTAATTCCTAACAGTTTTTCTTTTCATACATTTCCCAAAAGGGCTAGCACCTTGGGAAACACCAAGTCCCAACACAAACAATTATTTACAGTAGGGTCTTGCTTATTCAACCTTCGCTCATCCAATGCTCTATATTATCCATCACAGTCTGCCTCCCGTCCGGATCCACAGCTGTTTTAATATATTGCGACGTTTTGGTGCTAAATGTGTAAATACAGTAATTACTACATAACATTACCCTGTATTGAACTGTTTTTTTTCTGTCAATTTGTTATAAAACATGATGTTTTTGTGCTTATTTTGTAAAATCGTAACGTAATTTGATGTTTAATAGGCTATTCCTTAATCCCACCTTACTATCCAACATTTTTGCTTATCCAGCATTCTGCTGGCCTCTTTATTTTGGATAAGCGAGACTCTACTATATTACTATAGGTCTACTAGCTGCCACCAAACCTACGACCTGAGGACCTCTCTGCCACCGTCCTAAGCTTGCTTTGCTCCGGCAGACAAACCTTTGGGTTAAAGGGTGAGGCCAGTTCTGTGCACACACTGCTCCACCAGAAAGGTTATTTGCACAGGACACATCCAACCTCTGAATCATCAACGCGCTTGTAGAAAGTGTGGGATGTGTCCTTCCTGAACCTTCGTTCGCAAAGAAAAGCCAAGAAGACTAGCTGCCAACATGTAACCAGGCACAAAGTGCTTGTTTTTGACATGGCTTACTTCAAGGTTATTTGATAGACGATATCTTTCCATATGAACTTTCCGAAGACACACAAGCCTAGCTGTTAAGGTTGTGAGAAGGGTTTTCTCAATGGTTGTCCTTGGGCTCTGGATTTTTTTTGCTAGGGACATTAAAATGGCTTTTATTCTTACGTAAACAGGCAAATATGATTTATTTTGAACAAGGGCTTAATGTATAAGCCATGTGAGGCACGGCAGTTTTTTCTGCAGAGAGGCTTCTACAGAAAGCCCTGAATAAAAATGGCCACTGCCACTCTACTCCGTTGGAGGTTGTAAATGTAAATAAACAGAAGCTTTACTGCTGTTTTTGAACCAAAATATCCCTTGCAGTATAATAATGTGTCACTCAGATTTGTGTAACGAGTAACAGTAACTTTACTTCAGTTCAAAAGGTCAAACAGAGCAACAATATATACAGCAGTCTCCGAATTCTTACAGAGAATGAAGGGGAAATTGATGCTTTTAGCAGAAACAATGTCAGGAGAAAGTGCTGCTCAGTATAGGCTTTAGAATAACGGTAGCTTGCCAAGTAATAATGACGAGAATAAGCTACTCTGATTGGTACGAAAGGCACAAGCAGTGATTCGCCAAAGAACATCATGTGCCTCTTAGATAAAAGCGGCCCTGATTGGCCTAATGCTAGCCAACGTGTGTTTGTTTACAATGTTCCTGAATGGATAGATAGCGCGCATGGCAATTGAAGGCTTCTCTCCGTGTGAATGCTGGGGAGAAGTGGCATAGACTTGTAACAATTTGGGAACACGCTGCATCAGAGCAGATAACATAGCCTGAGAATCAGAATTAATACCTACGCCATGCCTTTTAACAAATAGGAATGAGATGCTAGAGAATGCTTTGTTTAATTGGGTAGTGTAGTGTGAGTTCATGAATGCTAGCCAATAAAATGCATGAAGAAGGGTGGGACTGAAATATTGCCACCATTGTTTGTATAAAACCTGAATGCTAAGAATGTTCGGGGCTCTTGCCCTTCAGCAGCTTGTTCTGCCGGGCTGAACCCGTCAGCTGATGTCCTGCAATAAAGTTTGGCTTCATTGAACCGTAGTAAAGAATTGTCGCGTTGTTCATCTGCCCCTGTGCTCGCACGGAGATGCCGCCTGAGGTAAAAGTTACTGCCTAAGGAGTTTTGGGACTCCAAATTGCCGCTACATCTTGGTGACCCCGACGTGATCCAAAAGGCAATCTAGACGAGTCTGTGGCGTGGAAAACGCGGTCCTGTTGGCAGGACGGTTTCCGCTCGTAAGCGGGGAACTGGGATGACCTAGGTGAGCTGAGAAGGGGGCCCCCGACCAAACGACCGGCTGCCTGATTCGTCCCAGAGAAACGCTTACTGACACGAGAGACCGCAATTAAAGATTTACTACCAGTGAAGCCAGAGAAGAGGGAAGACCGGGGGCGCAGAGGGTCAAACTGCGTCTAGTGAGAAATCCGGCACCAAAAGCGCGCAGAGGAAAGACCGGGGGTGCTGGGGTTCCTGCGTCTAGTGAGAAATCCGGCACAGGAGGGCACCGGAGAAAGGAGAGTCCCGGGGTCTTCAGGAACCGGCAAGTATTAAGCTCTAAGCACTGTCACTTAGGGAACATACACGCCGTTTGGGAGGGCAAACACTGAAGTGTTCTTGGCCCAAAAGAAATGGGGGGAGTGAAATCCAAGGAGAAAAGAGCGACACCTCTGGAGTGTGTGCTAGTCAACTGGGATAGGTTTTGCCAGTTAGCAGTGGAGGGAAGTCCCCAAGACTTGAAAGATTACAGGCTTAAGAACCTGTGTTCAGAGGTGTGGCCGGCTGTGGAAGAAATCAGCTGGCCAAAGACCGGAACTTGGGATTTGAGTAAATGTAGAGAGTTAGAATCTTATTGTTTCGAAGTACACCCAACTGATCAATGGGTCTACTCCGCGACGTGGAAGAGATGGGTTTCAGAGGGAATTTGGTGGGTGGGCCCAAAGAAGCCAGCCCAAGATGGATGCTTTGTGAGCCGAAAGGCAGGGAAAAAGACTCCGGTTTTGCAAATTGAACCGGAGGAATTGCCAGTGTTAAGGAGAAGATCAAGGCATAGGGAAAATGCCTCCGCAGAAGCAGGGGGGCCAAATGCACCTCCGCTTGATGTGACTTTAAATGCCCCACCACAAGCCCCAAACGCGGCTCCCCACCCTTGGAGCAAGCTCAGCCTCAGAGATGGCGCCCCAGGCTGTGATGCGTCATGAGACGGTGTGCTTTGTTCCAACCGCGACCCCTTCAATGAACCCCCCAGCGATGCCCCAACCTGCCATAGCGAGCCTGCCAATCACGGACCCCCGTGTGATGTTTCCATCAATCATGGTTGCTCCACCAGGCGCGACGGCTCCATTTATGTCACCACAAGCCTCATTGGCTTGCCCTATGTCATATTCAGAACACAATCCCTTCTCCGGAAGGCCACCCGCATATCAAGGGCCCCAGCCAGATAACATCCATTATCCGCTAGAAGAAGCAAGAGAGGCAGAAAGGAGAGCGAGATGGCCGACCCCAGATGTTGAGGGAATGATGGAGCACTCCCAAGACAGAAGGGGCAAGGAAGGATACTCCACAGTCGCCAGGGGAGTGATAGGGCATTCCCCAAGAGCGAGGAGGAACCGCTCTTTGGAGGCCGAGAGAATGATAGGGCATTCTCCGGAAACCAGTAGAAAAGATTACCGAGAGGCAGCGAGATCAAATATAGAAGCAAGGGGGGCCCTGGAAATGCCCATTCGACAAGTACCCCCTTCTAGATGACAACAACAGAGGGGTACAGGCTTTCCAAATTGTTCCCTTTAATTCTGGTGACATTTTTAACTGGGAATGCCACGCCACCCTATTTAGAGCAACCAAAAAACCAATGACAGATTTATTAGAGGAAATAAATGCCACACATGATCCTACATGGTAGGGATTGCAAACAGAAGAGGCCTACAGAAAATACAGCCCGTACCATTTGGAACATGCAATCTTTCATCTCAAAAGCAGCCAGGACTTTTTAGAAGAGAAAATTGTAGAATTGATAGTGTACTTAACTAGGAACAAGAAAACATGCAGAGTTTAAAAACAAAAGTAAAATATTCTGTGCGAGAAGAGAAAGGAATGTAGGAAGAACATCTCGTGCCAGGATAGATAACACAGGACGCCCTGTGCAGAGAATTGGCAGGCTTCCCAGCATTCGGCCTTGCTCATGTACAAGAAAGAAATGAGACTGCATTCCAGAATGAAATGTTTTACCCAGCTTCTCCATAGAGAAAGGAAAATTAAGCTGTTTAATGACTGAGGAAATAGAAAACCAACAATTGATTTCTTTTTATTTTAAACGGGACATTTGAAAGATTTGAGAGATATGGCCAGCATGAAAGTATTTGTGACAAGAAAGAATAAGTAAGTACAGAAGTCAGAGAGAGGAAGTGGTAGTCCAGAGATTGTGTGGGGGAAGTGACAGAAGAGGAAAGAAGAGCTCAGGAAGAGGACGAGGAAAAGGCATAAGCAGGTTGGGTCGAAACCAGTTTGGACGTTGCAAGAAAGAAGGCCACTGGTAGAAAGATTGTGATGCAAGTGTGAGAGGAAGAGGAGGACAGACGAGAGGGTCCAGAAGAGGAAAGGGCCAGGGAGCCTATAGATCTTATCAGGAGAAGGCAATTGTGGCTGCAGTGGTAGAGGAAGAAGAGGAAGAAGAGGAGGAAGATGAATGCCGTGGAAATAGAGGGTCAGCGCATAAAGTTCCTAGTAGATACAGGAGCGGACAAAGCAGTAGTGAACACTAAATTAGCACCCATTAGCAATGAACAAATCAAAGTAATTGAAGTGTCAGGCAAACCAAAAGGATGCCCTTTCCATTGTTAGGAAGAGACATGTTAAAAGGGAGGTCAGGAAGAAGAGATAAGGTCAGAACATCTTTCCCGTGAGAACGCCACAGTACCCCATCGGTGGCAGGAAGCCAAGAACAGTTGAATAGATTGTTGCAGTATGAGAACAAATGCGCTCTAGTTCTCTTGGGAACAAGGAAGCAAGATTTGGAGGTAGGAAGAAAAGGCAATTTCCACACCTACCACCAGAAGGCAGACGAGGAACTCTTATGGTCAACATCATACATGTGTCCTTGGTTGTATGGCTATTCAGTATTAGCCAAGCTTCAAGCCTTAATGTCTTTCCCAGCATAGGCCTGTCAGATTTACGGCTCTTCCTGTTCGCTTCAGGGCGAGAGGGAATAGCTGTGGGTGTTTTGGCACAGAAAACTAGGCACATGACAGATCCGTTGCACATTTATCAAAATACCACACCACGTCAAAACACTGCTAGATACAGAGAAAACCCCACTGGCTCACGAAGGAGTATTGTGTGACCACCCTCTCATCTCTTTTGAGATGTGCCCTATGCCAAAATCCGGCAACTTTATTGCCAAATTACGGAGAGCCACCAGAATATCAGACATGAACATCATGAGCCAAGTTTATTCCAGCAGGCCAGGTCCAAAGACATCCCATTGGAGAAAATAGATTTAACCCTTTTCACAAATGGCAAGATGGGGTGATGAACGGGCTAGGCAGTTGTGACGAGGGAGAGAGGG
The DNA here is from genome assembly GCA_030556195.1 of Anolis apletophallus. Lineage (NCBI taxonomy): Eukaryota > Metazoa > Chordata > Lepidosauria > Squamata > Anolidae > Anolis > Anolis apletophallus. Next base: position 53,434,174 of record JARBWK010000006.1, on the reverse strand, counting down.
ATTCTGGGAACAGAATCTTTTTGTCCAGGAACTTCTGCTTAGCTAACAGAACTGTTGGCTCACACCCAAGCGCTGTTTTTGTCAAAAGGGAAAAAGGGTTAATATCTGTACAGGGAGCGAGGTTTCCTGACCTCAGCTGGAAAGAGGCCATTGGGCATGTTGGTGCGATGATCGCTCTCTTGGAAGCTGTTTGGAAACCTAAAAGGTGCTGTTATGCACCATGGGGGGGGGGGGGGCGTCAGAGAGGAGAGGGTCAGGTCAGTCAGGGAGGCAGCATTCAAGAAACCACCATCCGAAATGTCACAAGTCAAAAGCTCAGGCCCACAGGTAGGAAAATGCAAATACACTACAGGTAGGAGGATTGGGCCCTGAGTGAGAAAAGGGGAGTGACAAGGGAACATTATCGTGATGCCAGACCACCGTGTCTTCATCCCATAAGGATAAAGACATGACACATAGTCCAACATTTTCATGAAAACACCCATTTAGGTGAATCTGCATCAGTAGCCTTGCTGGGAAGGCAAATGCATCCAACATCAAGACAGCTCACCATTTGAAGCAATCTTCTGCCCGCGCGGAAAGAGTTAACAGGACACTGAAAAACAGTTTGGCAAAGATTTGTCAAGAGACAGGACTGAATTGGAGACTGGCTTTGCCAATGGCTCTACTGAGAGTCAGATGCACACCACACAAGAAAACAGGATTATCCCCTTTTGAGAGACTATACGGGAGACCCCCGTTAAACTTAAAGACTATAAATGGACTGTCTTTAGACAGCCACGTGCTAGGAGACCAACAGACATTGCAGCAAGTCCAGATGTTAGGGAGACAGCTAGAAAGACTGAGTCAATACACTGCAGATTTGCGACCACCATTCCCTACCACTCCTCTTCACTGTTTTTCTCCAGGTGACGAGATTCTAGTGAAGGAGTGGAACGTTCAACTGTTGCAGTCGAGATGGAGAGGGCCTTATGTCATCCTGCTGGCCACGCCAACTGCCGTGAAAGTCGAGGGGATCCGTCCGTGGATTCATTATACGAGGATAAAGCGAGCTCCGACTGTTTGGGAGTCTTCCATCGATCCAGAGGACCCGCTAAAGATAAGAATCAGCAAAAGGCGTCAACATCCTATCTGAGGGACGACAAGGTCACTGAAGAAATCTCTGCAGATACCACCGTCCTGCAGCCAAGCAAACGTGACCCAACGGAACGTAGATGGAAAGTACCTAAGACTTTCTCCTTAAGGTGGTGGTTTGAGATATTATTTATTTATTTATTTTATTTCTTTGGACTTATATGCCGCTAACTCCATACGGCTCGCAGCGGCTTACAAAGTCAAGAAACAACAATACAGAATACATAGATAACATACAAGATAACATACACGGCATACAAGAGGTAAAACAACAGGATAACCAACAGCCAATAGGGAGGGAAGACCAGGCTCATGCCCAAAGGCAGAGCCACCCGATAGAGCTATTAAGCACGTCCATCAAAAGAGGGGCCGGGGGACCCACAAATCGAGGAGCGTCCTCAAAGACTCCAAGTCTGAGCAGTGGCAGACACTGCGGTGTCGGTCATTGCCGGTCTGTGGACCATGCCTCATTGTCTGCGGCTTGCCCACCCTCCCAAATTGGGGGCTAGTCAGTGGAGGCTTCCCGCGCCTACGGGCAGTGTTCCTGAACGTCCTGGAACGGGGCCCTCCGGGGGGCGCCTTCTGAGGGACAGCCACCATGGGGGGGGGAGGTATTACAGAGTGGGGCAGGGGAGTCCTCCGACCCCGCCCCCTGCCCCGCCCTCGACCCCGCCTCCGCTTCCGCGGGTGTCTCTCGGGCCTGAACGGCCCATCGGGGCACAGGGGGGGGGAGATCGGTCGTAAGACCCCCCACACCAACGGCGTTCCCGGCCCCGGCTGTCGTCGGGGCCGGCCAGGTACCCCCTCTGGGGTTGGGGAGGACCTGAGCTGGTCGCAGCCGGGCGGAATTGCCAGCAGTCGTCCTGCCCCTCGACGGGGCCGCTCCTCAGGGACCCTCGCCAGGACCCTCGTCATGTCCCCCGCACCCATCATGGGCTGCCCGAGCAATGGCAGGGGGGCTCACAGCTCCCAGTGGCGGGCCGGCGGCGGCGGCCGCTCCGTGGTAGAGGTCACCAGAGGCGTGGTCTTGGCCGTTGAAGGAGGCAGAGTGGGAGGGACCAGGGACGCCGAGCTAGACGAGGCCAGCGCCATGTTGGGGCAGCCAGCCAACGCCCTTACCGACGGGGCCGGGGGAGCCCGGCGCCCCAGGGCCTCCCCTGGGCTCCACCATCGGTCCACCGCCGCCGCCGCCAAAGCGCCATCCATCAGTGGAGTCACCCCCTCGCAGAGAGGGGGGGTCCCGTTGGCGGGCTGCCAACCAGCCTCCGGGGTCCGTCCGAAGGGCTGGGGTGGTCACTTCGCTCGGTCCTTGCTCCTCCGAGCCCGGTGCAGGGGGCTGGGTGAGGTGGGCTCCGTGCTCCATCAGCCGCACCTCCTCCAGGCCCAGGACGGGGGTCTGGGTGGTGGAAGTCCCCTATGCCCCTATGCTAATGGGACATAGACACGAGAGAAAGCCACCTGTAGGAGTAAGAACTGTGTTTGGATACGTGACTTTGATTCTTGTACTATACATTACTGAAACACAGGGAGGGTGGGATCAAAACCTGTTCCATAAGTTGATTACCAACATGACTCATGAACTTAGCCTCAATGACTGTTGGGTTTGTAGCCACGGGCCATCCAGCCACAAACAAGGATGGCCAGTCCTTCCAACCGCGCTGCTAACGTTGCAGGGCTGGAATGACACTATTTGTCAACAATCATATAACAAACACGGTGCAGACAAGGCTCAGTTCATGATCTCACATCGTCTCCCAGCGTTAGAAGCACCCCTGTGCTTCAAATGGGAGTCAGACAATACTATATATGCTACAAGAAACGGAGAGGAGGGGAAGTATGAGCTATTTAATAGAATTGAGCTGGGATCCTATCCAGCATGCAATTACACCATCACAGTACATGACCGCTACATGTCACATTGTGGCCGCAAGACAAAAGGAATTTGGACCTGGGGATGGAAATATTCAAATTGCACTCACATTTTGTATGGAAACCATCAGAAAGATGCATTAGTTAACTTAATGCAAGACATACCTGCTTGTCATACAGGTAATCAGTTGGAAAATCTTCCAGGAGGGTACTTATGGATTTGTGGCAGGTGGGCGGGACGATATTTGCCCACTGCATGGAGTGGAATTTGCACCATAGGTACTTTGGGACCTGGAGGGTTGAAAATATACCCCAGAAAGACACCAGTTACCAATTTACACATGCATGTTCAAAAGAGATCAACCAACTCAATAGACAAATATGGATACAATATAGACCGAACATACCTCACTGAGACACAAAGGTTCCTGGCAGTCACAACACCAGGTTTGGGAGTGGCATGGAATATAAGACAACTACGTGTGTTATCTTATGAATTGGAACAACTGGCAAATGATACAGCCAAAGGGACAAGTGATTTGCAGATAGAAGTTAATTCTCTGGCTGGAATGATAATACAACAAAAATTGGCCCTGGATTATTTGTTGACAAAACAAGGGGGCCTATGCATTTGGCTAAATACCACGTGTTGTCATTATATTAACATGACAGGAGACATTGAGGTAGATATGGGAAAGATTCAGCAAGTTGCTAATCAAGTTCAAAAGTCTTATGAAAATTCGGAAGATTTCTGGGGATTTCTGACAAGTTGGATGCCAGATCTGAAATGGTTAAAGTCCTTAATAATGCTAATTCTTGTGATTTTCTGTTCTGTAACAATCATTCTTTGTTGTTTGCCAATTTTATTGAGATATTGCAGCTTTGCAGCACGACAGACAATCAAAGCAGCGAAAAGTGTAAGAAAAAGGGAGAAACGGGACTGGAAAATGGATTGGGACAATCCTTAAGCTATAAAATCAGGTTGTGCAAATGATTTTAGTGGCCAGAAAATCATTTACAAAAAGAAATGGAGGAATGAAGGGGAAATTGATGCTTTTAGCAGAAACAATGTCAGGAGAAAGTGCTGCTCAGTATAGGCTTTAGAATAACAGGGTAGCTTGCCAAGTAATAATGACGAGAATAAGCTACTCTGATTGGTACGAAAGGCACAAGCAGTGATTCGCCAAAGAACATCATGTGCCTCTTAGATAAAAGCGGCCCTGATTGGCCTAATGCTAGCCAACGTGTGTTTGTTTACAATGTTCCTGAATGGATAGATAGCGCGCATGGCAATTGAAGGCTTCTCTCCGTGTGAATGCTGGGGAGAAGTGGCATAGACTTGTAACAATTTGGGAACACGCTGCATCAGAGCAGATAACATAGCCTGAGAATCAGAATTAATACCTACGCCATGCCTTTTAACAAATAGGAATGAGATGCTAGAGAATGCTTTGTTTAATTGGGTAGTGTAGTGTGAGTTCATGAATGCTAGCCAATAAAATGCATGAAGAAGGGTGGGACTGAAATATTGCCACCATTGTTTGTATAAAACCTGAATGCTAAGAATGTTCGGGGCTCTTGCCCTTCAGCAGCTTGTTCTGCCGGGCTGAACCCGTCAGCTGATGTCCTGCAATAAAGTTTGGCTTCATTGAACCGTAGTAAAGAATTGTCGCGTTGTTCATCTGCCCCTGTGCTCGCACGGAGACGCCGCCTGAGGTAAAAGTTACTGCCTAAGGAGTTTTGGGACTCCAAATTGCCGCTACAAGAACAGAGGCAATAAACAGTCATTTTAAACAGTCTTTAAAATATGCTTCATGCCTTCGAAATGATCAGGCTTCAGAGAGTTGGCAGCCATTTCCTTCCTGGCAGTTTCGAGTCAGTGCTCTCTTCACTCTCTGAGGTGAAAGTGGCAGTTAAAACCGTTTCTCCAAGCAGCAAGCTAGAGACAGTAGACAATCACAATTCTGGCTCCTGGCATACTCAGCCAATCAGCTGCCAACCCATGTCTTTCCAGTCAACCAATTTCATCATAGTGCTTTTTTTACAAATCTCCACATACTCTACCTCAGTCACCCAAAATGACAGATGGACCACATTCTTCAGGCACCCCTGTCCTGTCCTTTTCTGTTAAAAGTTTAAATTTACTGATATCCATCTCTGTAGTAATAGAGAAATAAATGCTTAGCAAAAAAAAATATTCCAACCATGGTAGGTTTTGTGCTTTATTAATTACAAAAAAATGTGGGGTGAATAGGAAATTGGATAAGTTGTCTTCCATGCGGAACCCTCCCAGTCTCCCTTTTTATCATCTTATCGCAGAAAATCTGTTGAGGAGGGAAAAGCACAAAACTGGTAAACAAAAAAACCCTCTTTTAACTGGTAGCTCTGGAAGTCATCCATCCAGAATTACCTTGTAAAACACAACCAAGATCATTTCAGTCTATGCTAGAAACGAGAAAAAAGATGTGGTAGAGTGCCAGTTTTTCATATTAGAAAAGCCTAAAAGTTGAGGATACATCATTTGGGTTTATGACAAGAAGACTTGTATGCAATGTGAGAATAACATCTGTTCATTCTTTGAGATTTTGTCACTATACATTGTGATCACAGTTACTAAAGCGGTTTTTGGTACTTTTCTGTGCAGGAGTACAGTCAGAGAGTGATGCTGCACACGTGTAGAGCTTTGAAAAGTGGGTTTCTGTGCCAAGAATCAGGCAGGCACTTGTTCCGTGAAAGTAACACTGTGATTGGCGCTTCTAATCTATGCTGTGACTTGCTGATGTACACCCCGTGCCTAACGTGAGATAACGTAGGTTAGATTGGTCTAACAGTACAGGATGTGCTAATGGGAGACGTTTGTGCCAAAAAGGGAAAAGAACTGCGCATGTACGGAGGGATTCAGCCCCATCCTTTGCTGGCAGGGAAAGGCAGAATGTGAAATGTTGCAAACCGGGTACATGAACGTCCCAGGCCGCTGATATGTACTGTGAGAAAGAACTAACTAAGAAATGTCCATTGTTCTAACACATAGGAGGGGCTTTGAGATGTGATGCTTATGGAAATGTAATGTTTTATTGGATTAATGAAATGCCATGAGACACCAGCCAGTTATGATTGTGTAAAATCCATGAAGGAGGGCGGGCTTTTCCGAGATGCCGCCATTGGGGGTATAAATGTTTTGTACTGAGAATGACCGGGGCCTTTGCCCCTGATAGCAGCCGTGTTCTGCTGGCAAACCCCACCAGCTGGTGTCATCAATAAACCATTTTTGATTTCATCTACAGCACAGTTGTCGTGAGTTTTCCTCATCCTTGTACCCGCACGTCCAGGTAGCCTTGGTAAGAGTAAACTTGCCACTCGGAGTTCCATAACTCCCTAATTTGCTGCTTCATTACTATCAAACATTTTCTTCTACAAAAATCAAAAGTTCGTAACATGAGAAGCAAGATAGCAATAAGCGGTATGGATACTGCTCAATTCATGCTGTCATATTGCTGCTGCCCTTCTTCAGTCCTTTTCTTAGATAACTTATCTTTAACAGGCTATTAATAATGTGTTAAATGTTATAGGGTGGACTTTGACATGGGAGGGACTGTTTCCTTTAAATCCCATTTCATACAGTATATGCTCGTCTCAGTGTGATAGTCCAAGCTTCTTCAGAAAATGATTATACAGGTCCCATTGTATTTAAGAATTGAGATATACCTCAGTTCAGCTGCTGAGCTCAGTTACTTCACAGACACCATCAGCGAAGGATACACACACACACTTGCATGCATGCACAATTACATATATATTGCTCTGAGAAGTGGAAGTTCAAGTTTCCACATATTGTAATCACAACAGATCATGGAAATGGAAATGAGGTTCAATGTGTTGTTGAAGGCTTTCATGGCCAGAATCACTGGGTTGCTGTGAGTTTTCTGGGCTGTGTGGCCATGTTCCAGAAGCATTTTCTCCTGATGTTTTGCCTACATCTATGGCAGGCATCCTCAGAGGTTAAGGGATCTGTTGGAAACTAGGCGAGTGAGGTTTATATATCTCTGAAATGTCCAGGGTGGGAGAAAGAACTCTTGTTTGCTTGATGCAGGTGTGGATGTTGCAATTGGCCACCTTGATTAGCATTCAATGGCCTTGCAGCTTCAATGACTGGCTGATTTCCAATCTTTGTTGGGAGGTATTAGCTGGCCTTGATTGATTCTTGTCTGGAATTCCCCTTCTTTTGGGGTGTTGCTCTTTATTTATTGTCCTGATTTTAGATGTTTTTGTTTTAATACTGGTGGCCATTTTCATGGTTTTCTACTTTGCTGAAATTGAAGCAATCCAGAAATAAGGTTCGTTTACATAGATTTACTGAAGATGACCGGTTTCAAGAATTACTGGACTTTTTTCTTTTGCAAAATAAGGCTGGATCAACACTGCCATATAAAGCAACTTTGGAATGCAGATTAACTGCATTATACGGCATTGTAGATCCAGCCTAAGAAGAAACCAGAAGGGACTGCAGACTAGCAGGAAAAGTTAAGTGAATTTCAATAACGGAAATGGTCATCTTAGAATACCATTAATTGACAAGTTATTAATAGTGTTGTTTTTCTGCTCACTGAGGCTCCCAAAGCAATGTGAAACAAAAAAGTCATTCAAAACAGATTAAAAATAGTTTTAAGGCAATACTTATAGCCTGTTTCTTCACATTTTCTAAGTACAAGGCTTCCTCCACAATTTTGTCATAAAATTCTTAATCCTTGGTGACCTGGTAACAAGCAACCCTAGAATACAAGAACCCATACACGGATTACTTTGCCATGTGTATGGAGACAGTAGTTGTGTCATGAATGCGGTATGTATGGTATAGATTAGTAACAGTATGAGCCAACCCTACAGCTGCCCTACAGCACCTGCGTAAATCATAATAGCTGCTGTTATTTCATATTTCTATGCTAAATGTTCTCCTTTACTGTAATCACTCAAGGTCTTCGTATCCAATATCTCCTTCTACGCTTGTCTTGAACAGAAAAACTAGCAATTATGAAAGGGTGGCCTTGCAAAAACCGAGACATTGGCAAGGTCTTCTTCATCTCTAACTCAATCTCCCTGGAGTCATAGGCTCCATCTACACTGCCATGCAAAATCCATATTACTTGCTTTAAACTGGATTATATGGCAGTGTAGATTTATATAACCCATGTCAAAGCAGATAATATGGATTATATGGCTGTGTAGAAGGGGCCCTAGTCTAGCAGGCTCACTCTACACTGGCTCACTCCTTTTCAATAGCTGCCGCTATAATTATTTCCAAAGACAGACTGAGGTGCCACCAACTTAATTCACTACTTCTGCTTAAAAATTTGGATTATATACTAAGGTGCCCAGTCTATAGCAGAAACAAGACAAATCCTCAGTTGCAAACTGGCAACATTGACCTATTTGGTATGGCATTAGTGTAGTTTGTTGAGAGATGTGAATTTTTTTTGCAGTTAACACACTTTTTATATCAGTTTTCATTTTCAGCACATAGGGATTGTGATTAGATCCATATTATAATGAAAGTAATACGTGACACAAGCAAATTTTACATCAGCATTATGAAAATGGCTAGTAAGGTAATAAAAGTAAGATTTTCAAAAGAAAACCAGCTTGTGCTTTTTAGATTATGGATAAGTCTCTAGATCATGAAAAACTATGCATATATCCTAAATAAATAGAACTGCTACAATTTGTTTGTTGCATAACCTGTAAGAGACCAATATCGGAAGAGGACATGATGAAATAAAATGATTTCCAGTTGTGAAGCTGCATTTTATTGCTGAACTGATTTTTTTTTGTTCCTGTTGTTTATTTTCAAGTTGTTTCAAATTTATGACAGCCCCAAGGTGAACCTGTATTTGGGGTTTTCTTGGCATGATTTCAAGGAGAGAGGTTTTTTTGCTACTCAGTGTGAGGCTGAGAGAGTGTGACTTCCTCAAGGTTTCCTGGAAGGCTTCCATGGCTGAGTGGGGTTTGAACCACAGTGTAGCAACCCAGTTCTCTTTCGTGCCTGGGGGGCAAGGGGCAGCACCGGGGATCCCACTTGCATTAGAGCCAGCCGTAGCTGAGGTGGATTCAGAAGATTTAGAGGGTTTGGAAGAAGGGGATTTTGAGTTAGCTGGGCCTTCTTCCCCCACAGAGAGCCTGGCCTGGGATGACGGCTGGCCTGATCCTTACGAGAATCTGGAAGGCCAGGTGGATTCCGAAAGCAGTGATAGTGAAGATTATGAAAGGCCGGGGGGGGGGGGGGGCGAGGTTCACAAGAAAGAATGTGGGAAACAACGGAGGAGGAGGCCCGGGAAGCAGATAGGGAGTTTGGCTCTCACAGAGATAGGGAGCCAGGTGCTGGGAGACAAGGACGGACCTTTGATAGGAGACGGAGCATTGAGGCGAGCAGGAGGGGCTGGTTCCACAGCCTAGACAGGCCGAGGTTCCGTAGCACAGATTGGAGGAGGAGAAGCCTAGAGCATCGGGGGCCTCGCCAAGGGGATTAAGTATAGGATCCGTGGGAACGGATCCTCAGTACCTCGGCCACGTCTATCATCTACAGACGTGTAGCGAGCTAAGTTCCACGTAGCCAAGTCTGGGCTAGTGGCCTGCCAAGGGAAGCCTTGGACTTTGCAATCCTGCCTTGTTCCCTGATCCGCTTTTGCTAAGCGGAGCCTTGCCAAGTCTTTGGAAACTTTCATGCCAAGATTGCTTTTGGACTATACCATTCACCTTTTACCTTTGGATTACTTTTGCTATTTTTATGGACAATACCTTTTCAACTGTTTCTTATCTTCAATAAAGTAGTTAGCTGATTACCGTCTCTGTGTGTGTGATTAAGGGGTCGGCCGAGTCCTTGCATTGTGACACACAGTCCCCAGAATCCTAGTCCAATGCCCAAATCACTATACTACTCTTATTTAATTTATACACAGAATGTATAAAGTGGGATTATATTCAGGTGAGCAAGAGGTGAAAACCAGGGGAAGGAAATTGGTAATTTCCAAGGTGCAGATGACACCACAGTCCTAACAGAAAATATCAAAGATTTGCAACAACTGTTGATGAATTTTAAGGGAGAAAAATGCTATAGCTGAATATTAGGCATGGTTAGGTCCCGTCAGAATCTTCATAATTCGGATTAAATTCAGATCAAATTCCTTTTTGAAGCGATTTCGAAGTAATTTGGTAACCCAGAAGTATCCTTGCCATTTCAAAGCCACTGTCGCAGCTGGGAGCAGGCCTCTTGCGTGCAAGGCTTTCTTGTGTGTGGGGAGGGAAGAAGGGCAGAGCAGCTGGGAGAAGTGTTCTTCTCTTGCTTGCCAGTGCCAATTTTCTTTTTTGAAACAGTGATTTTAACTTTCAACAGACCTCAATCCCCTTTGGGTTACACTTTGGATTTTGGGATCCCAGAAAGTTCCTGTGGACTTTGGAAAGCCCATTTTCGGCTAATAATTTCCTTGGGGAACCACACCATACCACTTTGGAGCCCCCTTTGTCTGCTTTGGGTTTCACATTGTACTTTTGAAAACTAGAAATCTCCTAATCTAATCATTTCCTTGGAGGACACAAAATACCACTTTGGAGCCCCCTTTGTCTGTGTTGGATTATACGTTGTACTTTTGAAAACTAGAAATCTCCTATAATCTGCTAATAATTTCCTTGGGAAACCACACCATACAACTTTGGAGCCCCTTTTCTCTGCTTGGGGTACTTTTGGAAACAAGAACTCTCCTATAATCTGCTAATAATTTCTACCACTGCGGCAAGTTTTGTCAGTAGCTGTCTAAAATGAGAGAAAGGGAATCTCCCAAGTTTTGCCTGTCCCGTTTGTAGTTTTTTGTGCATTGCACAATCGCTCCCGCCATTAACATAGTGCTTCAGAAATTTTGGAAATCACTTCGGAATCGAATCACCAGCATCCCCTACATCCGAAATTAGTTTTGAATCATTTTTTCCTTGATCAAACAAGCCTACTGAATATATTTTAAAATGGCCACTGATTTACACAGCATTAAAGTAATGAAGATATTGAAATAGTTAAGGCTTTTCTATATCTTGGCTTAGTTATCAATCAAAATTTGGACCACTCAAGAAAACAGAATAAGATTTAGGCCCCTTGTACACTGCCATATAATCCAGATTATCAAAGCAGAACCCCCAGTGGTGCAATGGGTTAAACCCCTGTGCCAGCAGGAATGCTGTCTGAGAGGTCGGCGGTTCGAATCCAGGGAGCAGGGTGAGCTCCTGCCTGTCAGTTCCAGCTCTTCATGCAGGGACATGAGAGAAGCCTCCCACAGGATGGTAAAACATCTGGGTGGCAACAGGCGATGTCCTTGCAGATGGCCAATTCTCTCACAACAGAAGCAACTTGCAATTTCTCAAGTTGCTCCTGACACACATAAAATTAAAGCAGATAATTCCGATTATCTATTTTGAGCTGGATTATATGACTCTACATTGGCAAATAATCCAGTTCAAATAGAATGATCTAGATTTTATATGGCAGTGCAGAAGGGGCCTAAGACTAAGCCAATTATGAAGGAATTGAGTGAGTGTGTGTGTGTGTGTGTGTGTATGTATAATTAAACAGCAAAGTCTGCATTACTTGTACCATATTTGATGGGATTAGGGACATAGGACCCCCTTAAAAGAAAAACTGAATAAAGAAATTGTTTCTTTTTTCCTGAGATAACATCTATCTCGGAATGTCTAAGTATTTCAGCATGTCTCTATAGGTGACCATTGTAAACTGACCATAGAACCAAACTGGAGAACCAACATATTTTAATCAAACCTGTGAATAATCTAATCCAGTGCTGTCCAACTTCTACGGGGTCCAGGGCCGGATAAGAGGTCACTGATGACCTAGGGGGCCGCTCGGCCCCGCCCCCAGGCCCCGCCAGGCCCCGCCCCCAACCCCAGGCCCCGCCCCTCCTAAAACGGCCGGAGAAAAGGGCAGAAGGCGGCGCCAAGAGCAGCGCATCACAGGCCTGGTGTGACGCGCTGCCCCTTGGCACCGCCTACTCCTCCTTTCGGCGCCCCCTCCCTTCCTAGGGCGGAGGGGGGCGAAAAGGAGGGCGTAAGCGGCGCCCAGAGCAGCGCGTCACACACCAGGCCTGTGACGCTCTGCTCTTGGCGCCGCCTACTCCTCCTTTTCGGCGCCCCCCCTCCGCCCTAGGAAGGGAGGGGGGTGCCGAAAAAGGGCAGAAGGTGGCGCCAAGGGGCAGCGCGTCACGCCAGGCCTGTGACGCGCTGCTCTTGGCGCCGCCTTCTGCCCTTTTTCGGCGGCTCCCCCGCCCTAGGTAGGGGGGCGCCCAGGAGAGGTAAGCGCCAAGAGCAGAGCGTCACAGGCCTGGCATGACGCGCTGCTCTTGGCACCGCCTACTCCTCCTTTTGGCGCCTCCCCCTCCGCCCTAGGAAGGGAGGGGCGCCAAAAGGAGGAGTAGGCGGTGCCAAGGAGCAGTGCGTCACGCCAGGCCTGTGACACGCTGCTCTTGGCGCCGCCTACTCCTCCTTTTCGGTGCCCCCTCCTACCTGGGGCGGGGAGCCGCCGAAAAAAGGGCAGAAGGCGGCGCCAGGGGCAGCGCGTCACGCCAGGCCTGTGACGCGCTGCTGTTGGCGCCGCCTTCTGCCCTTTTCGGCGGCTCCCCAAGACTAGGTAGGGGGGGCGCCGAAAAGGAGGAGGAGCTAGCTCTCTTCCTCCTCCCTGCCCCGCCTCCCCCTCCCCCCGGCCCCCGGCCCCCATTTTTAAAAAAAAAATTCAATTTTTTTTTCCAAATTTAAAAATGGCGGCTTAGGGCATAGGTACGGGGCCGGATCCCGTAGCCTGTTGGACAGCCCTGATCTAATCCATAAAAGTCAAAACCACAAATGTAGAGGAACAACTATATTTCCAATTTCTATATATAGTTCTGAAAGCTGAAGGTTCTGCAGTTGCTCATCACTGTTTTTTGAAAATCCTGTGGAATTTTTGCTGCTGCTACTGCCCATTTTTCCTTTCCTTCCTCTCAAAATCACAAATTCCAATGCAGCTACATTGTCTAGGGCAGGGGTGCTCATTAGGCTACTAGTAGATCTTCGGCCCTCTTCCAGCTAGACCAGCTCACCTGCTAGATGGGGTGCTCCTGCCATGCACGCGCACACCCTCCGCGCACACGCGCTCCTGCTGCTGGCTTCCGTTCTTGCGGTGCTTCTTTCGCCTGCGGGGCATTGCAGGAAGAAGGAAGCACGAGGTGGGGCCTCTGGAGGGAGCGCCCTGCCTCTCTCTCATCCAGAAGCAGCTGTGCAGCCTCCATTGTAGGCGAGACAGTCAGGGCGGAGCGCTCCCTCTGGATGCCCCGCCTTGTGCTTTCTCCTTCCTGCAATGCCCCACAGGCGGAAGAAGCGTTGCGCGGACAGAAAACAGCAGCAGGAGTACGCGCGGTGGCGGGAGCACACGGGAGCGCACAGGAGCGCACGGCGGTGGGGACAGGTAGATCTTTTGGACTTGGTTGCTTTAAGAGTAGCTCGCATGCTGAAAAAGTGTGAGCACCCCTGGTCTAGGGACATGAAAGTTGCTGTGTTTTATCCACACCATCATGACTTTAAAAGAGAAAAGTAATCTGGGTTGAGGAAAAGTTAATTTCGGCCCATAAGCAAGTCAAAGAGATTTCGAGCGTGCAAGACCTTTTCATTCCAGCAGGCTTTTGGGGTCTGATTTGGCTAACCAGCTGTAATAGTTTTATAGTTTTTAGCTAAGAGTTTAATTTTTCCCCCAGTTGTTTTAAAGTGTGCTTTTATACTCTCTGTAAGCTGTCCTGAGCCCTCGGGGAAAACCGGCATACAAAACTGAATAAATAAATAAATAGACAAGGAAGATGATATACTATGAAGACTACATGAAAACTCAGCCAAAAGTGAAATAAATAATGTAATATACCTGTATTTACTTGAGTCTAATGCACCATCAAATCTAATGCACACCTCAAATTTCAAAACAAAACAAAGTATTAGCTGGTGAAAATAATGTACAGCAAATAAAGTTCTTTATGGATAAAATATGCTAATGTTGAAAGACCCACTGAAGGAGTTTCCTAAAATGATATACCAGTTTAACCAATCTTAAGTAGTTACTGGATTCTCCATCAATTTACACAAAGAAGAAGAAGAAGAACAACAACAACAACTTTATTTTTCTATCCCGCCTCCATCTCCCCGACTCGGGGCGGCTTACATGGGGCCAAGTCCAAGGCAACATACAATTAAAAACAAAAGCAACAAACAAATTAAAATAGCATAAAACAGCATAAACAATAATACGCATCAAAAGAAACAACCGACTCATTTTTGGAGGGGGGGGGGGAGGCCAAAATGTGAAGCTAGTTAAAGCATAGGGTGGTCAGTAAGGTGGATAGAAATGTATAGTGGCATAGGAATAATAGCATAGATATAGAGCACTTAAACAGGATCAATTCAACTTGACTTAGAAACGTAGTAATGATACTGGTAGGTTACATACCTGTGACCATCTTTCTTCGAGTGGAGCTCTGTGAATCCACACTTATGAAGTTTGCGCGCCAGCGCAGGCTTCCAACGGAAACTTCCCAGTTTGAAAAGTTTTGGCGGTAGCTCTGCCCAGCCGGCCCGGAGGGCATAAAAGGCGCCTCCATGCGTGCCCTCCCCATTCCTACGGCACAATTGCAACTAGGAAAGGGTGGTTTGAGATAGAGGGGACGGCCGGGCGGGTTCGTGTGGATTCACAGAGCTCCACTCGAAGAAAGATGGTCACAGGTATGTAACCTACCATTCTTCTTCGAGGGCTCTGTGAATGCACACTTATGAAGACTTACCGAGCTAAGGTAAAGGAGGTGGGAACAAACCAGCCAATTTAGAAAATCGAACAGGTTTATTGCAACCAGCAATATGAATAAATAACATATCAACAGTATAACAAAGAAGAGTGGAAGGCATGCCCCCACTTGTAAACGTAGTGCAACAAGCACCATTCATGTCAGGCACACAGGCCTCACAGTATAAAGTGCAACAAGCACCATTCATGCCAGGCGCACAGGCCTCACAACAGTAAGTGCAACAAGCACCATTCATGTCAGGCACGCAGGCCTCACAGTATTAGTGCACAATAGGTGCAACATAGAACCATAAGAATTCTAGGTAAAGCGCGCTTTAACGGGTAGACTGTGACCCCAGGCGCCGGGGCACGGTAACACTTAGCCTCTCTAACGGTAGAGAGGTGTGATCGACCCAGGAACTGTTGATCTAACAGTTACGTAGATGGGAGAAAACAGGGTCTTATGTTAGACACTATCTCTGAGGGCCCTTGGGGTGAGGATCGCTCGACCAAAAGCCGCCTCTCTCCCAAATAGGGTGTCTACCTGGTAATGGGACGTGAAGGTGGAGGGGTTGGCCCAGATGGCCGCCCTACATATTGAATCCAGAGGGATACCCTGGAGGAAGGCCGTCGACGTGGCTACTGCTCTCATTGAGTGGCACTTAACTCTAGGGGGACACGGTTGACGGGCTATCTGATAGCACAACTCAACCAGGGAAGCCACCCAATTCAACATCCTCTGAGACGACACCGGCAAACCCAGCTTGTCGGTGGCATAAGAGACAAAAAGTCTAGTCGACCGTCGGTAGTCTGCAGACCTGCCCCTGTAGACCCAGAGGGCTCTCCTGACATCGAGGGCTCTGAGGGTTGACTCGTTCTCCCCAGACGGAGAAGGCACCAGGTCTGGAAGCACAATGTCAGTGTTCACATGAAACGGGGACACCACCTTCGGGAGGAAGGTGATGTCCGTCCGCAAGATGGCCCTGTCCGCTAGGAATAGCAGGTAGGGCTCGTCCACACGCTGGAGAAGAAGCGGGAACGGGCGGGAAGAGGTAGAAGAATCCTGTCGTCCAATCGAGCAGGAGTGCGTCCCGAGGCATCCCTGGTGAGCATTCGGCAAGCCGGGCAATCGAAAACTGGCAGTTGGTTGCTTTTCCGGCGATGTGAATAGATCTGCGTCTGGGAATTCCCATCGCTGGAAGACACGGTGAGTTCCTCTGGATGCAGCATCCATTCGTGGGACGACCAGCTGGTTCTGCTGAGAGAGTCCGCCCACGCTCTGATTCCCGGGAGATGGATCGGCCCTGGGGGGTTCACCTGGTGACGAACACACCACTCCCACAAGCTCTGGGCTAGCAAGGAGTCTTCGAGCCCGTTCCGCCTGTTTGCTGACGTAGTACATGGCCACTATGTTGTCCGTCCTGACCAGTACTACGTGTCCCCTGACTAGAGGGGCGAAGGCCCGAAGAGTTCTACTATGACCAGGAGCTCGAGGTAATTGATGTGGTGGAGCCTCCACCGGCTGACCATTGGTCGTTGATCGACAGGTGCTCCGTGGCCTCCCAGGCAGCGATGCATCTGTCGCTACCGCGGATGGATGGGGCCCGCCACCATGTGGAATTGGCACCCCAGGCAAACGTTGGTGCAAGTCCACCATCGGAGGGAGTCTTTGACTTTTTCCGGGGAGGGAGAGCCTTTGAGGGTGCTCCCTGACTGGTCGAAGTGGTGGTCGAAACCAACGCTGCAGCGGTCTGAAGCTTAGTCTCGCCAGTGGAGTGACGGCCACCGTGGGACACCATATGGCCCAGTGTGACTTGGACCTGCTTGCCGTGATGGGGCGCCTGCAGCTGTTCACTTTTTACCAAGCGCCTGAAATCTGACCTCTGGCAGATAGGGGCAGCTGATCGACGAGCCAACATTGTCCCGATGAACGTTATGTTTGTGCATGGGACAAGATGACTTCCCTCGTTGAGACGTAGGCCTAACGACGAGAGTAGTTGAAGTGTCGCTGATCTGTTGCTGCAGCAGTCTCCTGGGGACTGAGCCGCCAGCAGCCAGTCGCGAGTGTAAGGGAAAATGCGGATTTTCTTCCCTTCTCAAGTGCGCAGCCACAACCGACATGCACTTGAGAATGTTCGAGGAGCCGTCCCTGAGGCCGAATGGAAGAAGGACGTTGAAATGGTACGCCCTTCCGGCTACCTTGAAGCTCAGGAAACGCCGATGGGCAGGTCTGATAGGAGACGTGGAAGCATGCGTCCCAGAGGTCGCATCGAGGCGAAGTGGTCGCCCGCCCGTAGAAGTGGGAGGATGGATACACTGACACCATCCTGAATTTCTCGGCAAAACGCACAATGCTTCTTAGGTCTCTGAGGTCCAGGATGGGTCGTTAGGGTACCGTCTGGCTTCGGCACGGGTGAAATACTGTGAGAAGAATGCCTCTCCTTCCTTGCTCTGGGCGAAGCGGTGATACTGCTGCCTTTGAAGCAAGCTGTTGGCCTCCCTCAAGATCACCTCGACGGCCCGTCTCGACGATGAACCCTTCGCTGGCGGAGCCGTCGAATCTCCTGCATAGCTTGCCGTCGACAACTGAGAACCCATGGGATCTGAGGTGATGCGGCCGCCAAGGCACCAATGAAGCGGGTCAGGTGGTCTCCGAACGACGGATGAGATGGTGGAGGTCGAGGGCTGGGAGGAGGCATGATGGCGGCAGCGGTACCTAGCGAGCGAGGAGACGTGTCGCCCTTCGCCCCTACCAAACACGGCGCTCGACTGTCTGTTGCCGCGAAACCCTCGCGCCGCCCTCGACTTATTGTCTTGGCGGGGCCGGTTGTTCTGCTGCTGCTGCTGCTGCTGCTGCTGGTGGGGTCTCGGCGGCTGCTGCTGTTGCTGCTGTGGAGCCGAGTATGGCCGTGGGGACTGGCGGTACTGTGACCTAGGCTGGAACTCGCCCGTTGGTAGTACCGGTCCTTGGCTGAGCCGGTGGTCGATCTAATCCTGGGCCGTTAGGACCTTTGAAGTCATGATTGGCCTTCAGCTTGTCAGTCCGTGCCTGCAAAGAAAAGTCCCTGGCATCGAACGGCAAATCCTCGATGACCTTTCGGGAATTGGAGACAACCCCACGACTTTCAGCCAGCCACGCGTGTCTCCGAATGGCGACACCGGGTGGCCAGCAGCTTTCTCCAGGTGTCCCCCCGTGTGGCGGCGGGACATCAGGATCTGGTGGTGTGTGCTAGCGCCTGAGCCTCCTGCGAGATGGGAGGCCAGTGCAGCCTGTTGCTCCTGGAGATCCTGGAAAAAGGGCCCCCTTCCCACAGGATCTGGGTGGCAGGCCCCATGCACGCCCCATAATTGGCCATCTTCGTCAGAAGCAGTCCAGCCCCGGTAGATCTTTCTACCGACCATGTCGACCCTCTTCCTTCTGGGTCAGAGGGGGCCGTGGACTCTCTGCCTGAAGACTGGGAGGAGGTGACGACATCGAGTTGGGTGTCGGATGATCGTGCAGCCATTCCTTCTCCCTCTCGTCGATCTTATCCCACGCCTGATGTGGGATGGACGACGGGGTCTTCCACGATGCCTTCACCACCTCTTCCAGGGGTTCTAGCATGGGAAGATGTGGCTGGGCAGAGTCCTCGACCTGCACCCTGCAGAAGACGGGGCAGGCGCTGGATCTTCTAGGCACATACGTTTGTATGCCCAAAGCTCTTGCCATTCGACCCCACTTGTTCACCAAGGCTTTTGCAGAGTCTGTCGGCTACGAGGATGGCTCCATCTCACAGCCTCTGTGGAGGGTGTTCGCTCCATGGCAACCGACAAGATGGACTCCCGACATCACCGCCGCGGGGCCGGCTCGCCTTCCGACCTTGTTCTCCGACAATGGCCGAAATCCACTTCCGGTCCCGCCGGAAGTGAAGACGCTGGTGCTGCTCTCGACGTGGATGGGACTGCGGTCACCACCGCTCGATGCAGGAGGAGGCTTTTTGAGCTGGGGCCATGGCAAGCCTTGTCGCCTGCCTGCCTTTCGGGCGACATAACAAACAGTTGTCGAACCGAGGGCTGCCCCGGGGAACTCTGACGACTGTCTGTACCGAGTCTCCCGGTGAGATGGTCTGTTGCTCTACCCTGTCTCCACAGCGAGAACAGGGGCAGGCGGGGGAATCAGGGGCACGACGCCGATGAGGATGACGTCAGAGTCCTCCGCCTCTTCGGGGGGGGGTATCGAGGCCCGGCCTCCAGAGACTTGCCCGAGTCACAGGAACCAGGCCTCTGGTCTGGGCTCTACGGGCTTCTTCACTGACCTCCGGAACGCTATCTCCATAGCTCTGTTGGAGGGAGTTCTCGAAATGGCCAACCTCTGGGAGAGGCCCGACGCCATTGAGCTCGCCGACGACCGGCGGGGTGGAGGCAGCTGAACCGTCTCTGTAGTCACGGTGCAGGGCCTCTTGGCGCCAAGTCTCGATGAGACAGACTTTGTGCCCTTCTCCTTCCGTGGACGCTTCTTCCCGGCCGGGTGAGCGGTCGACACGGTGGGGGCCGGAGCAGCCGCCCGGTCCCTCAAGGAGGTAGATGGGACAGCCGTCGCCATCTCTGGAGGGTAGAGAGCACGCTCCGCCAGGTAGGCCTGAAGCCTCCGGGCTCTCGCTCTTCTGGTCTGCAACGAGACGGTCTGGCAGTGTCGGCAGACAGGAACAACGTGTCACTCTCCGACACACTGAAGGCACTTCGAGTGGCCGTCGCAGTCCGGGATCTTGCCACCGCAGGTTAAACACTTTTTGAAGCTGGTTGTGGACATACTATGCTCACACAACCAGCTGAATTTCCGATGTTGCCCAAGTGTCGGAAAACGAAGGAATGGGGTGGGTGCGCATGGAGGCGCCTTTTATGCCCTCCGGGCCGGCTGGGCGGAGCTACCGCCAACACTTTTCAAACTGTGAAGTTTCCATTGGAAGCCCGCGCTGGCGCACAAACTTCATAAGTGTGCATTCACAGAGCCCTCAAAGAAGAAATAGGAATTTAGGTTCAGGTCATGATTCAGGTCATGATTCAGGTCATCTGTCACAGGTGTCGCCAGTCGAATGCACAACGAAACATCCACATCTTTAGTTCCTTGTGGAATGTGGATAGGGAAGGTGCTAGCCTAATCTCCCTGGGGAAGGAGTTCCAGAGACGGGGGACCACCACCAAGAATGCCCTTTCTCTCGTCCCCACCAATTGCGCCTGAGACAGGGGCGGGAGTGAGAGAAGAGCATCCCCAGAAGATCTTAAGGACCACATGGGCTCATAGGGGAGGATGCGGTCATGAAGATAGGCAGGTTCTGAGCTGTTTAGAGCTTTATAGGTAGTAACCTGCACCTTGAATTGGGACCGAAAGCTTATTGGTAGCCAGTGGAGCTGTTTGAAGAGGGCAAAGCTAAATAACAAAGAAAAGGAACTAAGACAGAAAACAGGAATTGAAACCATCCCCAATCAAATATTTAAGAATAAACATAATGATGAATAATAAAGATTTATATAAAAATAATTATTAAAAACCTAAAATGAAATAAAAAGACTTGGGGAAAAATGAATGAATGTTGAGATCTCTCCTCTAGGACAGATAGGTAGAATAAGAATGAACATCCTACCAAAACTATGCTTCTTGTTCCAAAATATTCCAATTGATATTAAGGAAAAACAATATATGAACTGGAATGATGAATTTAAAATATTTATTTGGAGAGGGAAACAACCTAGAATAAAGATTTTTTTTTAAATTACAGGATGCTAAAGAAAGAAGAGAACTTGTCTCCTCAAACTTAAAACTATACCGAGAAGCAGCTATACTGAACTGGTTGAAAAAACATGGATCTATCTTGATAATCAAAGCCTCATAGTTCTTCTTCAGGAAGCCTTAAGCAAAATGGAAATTCCAAGGGTAATAGATGGTGGTTAACGTATGTGGATTTACTCAATAATACACAAGGCAATCTACAACTAAAACAAGGGTGGAAATAAACAAACAAGGCCACAGCCTGGTTTGAATTTACACAAATACACAATCAATATCAAAAGGGTGTACATGTAGAATTTGAGGAAGAAAAGTAAGAAATAAACAACTATACAAAAAACTACTGCTAAAACTACACACGGAAGATGAATATATCAAATAATGTATGCTAAAATGGACCAAAAATATTGACTGTACAAATAGTCTACATGAATGGGAATGCCTCTGGAAAATAAAAAAAATAAAAATCTTTAGATAGATGATCATACACAGTTGAGCATCATTTAGCCAGAATTCTGGAACGTTCCAAAATGAAAAAATGTCCAAACAGAAATTTTTGCCTTCTGATAGCTCAAGGTACATAAAGTTTGCTTCATGCACAAAATTATTAAAATATTGTATGTAATTACACTCAGGCTATGTTTATAAGGTCTATATGAAACAAATGAATTTCATGTTTCGAAGTTATCTACTTGTGTGTGTGTGTGTGTGTGTGTGTGTGCGTGTGTGTATGCATGCAAATATGGATATTTGGGGAAAATATCCCATATCCAAAACATTTCTTGCCCTATGTATTTTAGATAAGAGCTACTTAGCCTATATTTACTCTCCCCAAATTATTTCTAAGATGTTTGTAACAAGAATACATTTATGTAAATTTATAGTCTTGGTTTCATTCTCTTAGCTCTTTTTATGCAAATTAGTGTTTTATTTCTGTTTAATGCTGTGAGGGACTAGAAGAAACAAAACTGCATTAAAGGAATCCAGCAACACTTTAGAGACTAAAAGAGGAAAATAAATTTCTAGTATAAATGTTTGTAGATTACAGTCTACTTCATTAAATGCATCTATATCCTATGGAAATTTACTATGGAAATGTCAACTAGACGTATATTTTCCATAGTCACTGCTTCTTAAAAATATATCTTCCAGGGCCCAAGGAAGCCAAAAATGATGACTTAGGGGTCATCTATCCAGCATTAACATATGGACTCACCCCCAAATTGAGATATGCTTTAAACTCCAGAGTATCCAATGGCTTTGGAACAGTTTGAAATTGGACCAGTCTGTTGTCCACACCAGGTACTGCCACCATCAACTTTTGTTTGCACTTATTAGCACAGGCAAAAAGTGATGGGGATGGACTGTGTCTATGCCACTGTCATTGCCAATCCCAGATAGTCACAGAGCTTCAAATGATCTCCTAGCTATTATGGATGCTACATGCTGACATCAAGAGAGGTACCTATACAGAAAATATAAGAAGATGCGACTATTTCATTTAAATTAGATGGCAATACTATTCCTCTTTTTGTTAGAGAGGATATATGGACTTTGTAATATTTTTAATACTTTAGGTAATGTATGTAAGGGTAATAGAGATGAAGAATTAGATGTAAAAACTATAATTTTGTACAATGTCTTTCCTTCCATCCCCTCAAACCCCTCCCTCTTCCCCAGCAACATACTAGCTATAGTAGAGTCTCAATTATCCAACCTTCACTCATCCAACATTTTATCCAATGCAGTCTGCCTCCCACTTGGAGACAAAGCTGTTTCAATACATTGCAATGTTTTGGTGCTAAATTTGTAAATACAGTAATTACTGCATAACATTACCATGCATTCAACTGCTTTTTCTGTTGATTTGTTGTAAAACATGATGTTTTGGTGCTTAATTTGTAAAATCATAATGTAATTTGACGTTTAATAGGCTTTTCCTTAATTCCTCCTTATTATCCAACATTTTTGCTGTCGACCCATTTATGTTGGATAAGCGAGACTTAATTGCATTTGTAAAGAATTAACCTACTAACAATAACTCTATTACCTCCACACTCCCCTTTTCCTTTTTACCGAACTGTTCAATTTTCTTCTCTTGTGTGAAAAAATCTGGAAATATTCAGTAAACATACTATATGAAATAGAGAGGCACCCAGATGATGATGAAGAAATTGAGGATATCACCTCTTCCTAGTTGCAGGGGCAATTCTGCTGGCGTCAGTGTAGTGACCGGGAGCTCACATGGAACTATGTGGCCAGCTGGGAGTGACAAAGGTAACACAGAAGATGGTACAGCCCAGCTGGACCATGTAAACTCCAATCCACTGCTGCAGCAGGTTTGGAAGGATGCATGTGGCCATCTCTGAAGCATTTCTTGCTCAAACTGGCCTTGGATTTACCAGCCAGTGAACACATGGCCTGTGTTGCCATGAACCCTAGTTTTAAGACTTGGAGGACACAACATCTCTAGAAGCACCTTTTCCCACCAGCATTCAAGGTGCTAAATGCTATCCCCAAAACAACATCTACACTTTAAACACTTCTTTTAAAGTCTGGACTATAAACCCTTGACTTGACCCACCATCATACTGACAACAACAGCAACAGGTTGTGGGTCTTCTGTCTCTCCCTACCTGTTGTCCTATATCTGGCAACATAAGCATATGGGCCAGAGCAGCCCTGGGATGAGAAAAGTGAAATGTTCTTGCCTGCATAATGACTAGCTGCCCTCGAGCTGTTAAGGAACATGGTTGCTTAGCACCTTAGATCTTCCACTAAAGCTGCCTAAAGCTGCTTCTGCAATTCAGCAGTCAGCCGCCTGTATATTTCATACCAACTATTTATAGGATATTCAGGATGTCTCCTGCATCCAAAATACATGGGGAAATGGATGCAAGCTTGGATGCCAAGGCAGAGTTGCTGGAAAAGGGAGGAAAGAAGAAATTTTGATTAGCTATAATAATCAGGAAAGGAAATTTTTAATTGAAGTGCTTGCGATTTAAGTGACAGGTTTAGCGTGTTTTTGATGCCAAAAATGGTTACAAAATTAGTGTGAAATACTTAGTCTCAGCTCAGTTGCACAAAAAAGAGGGGGGGGGGGGTTGCAAGCACAGTTAAAAATTGATTAGTGCTGCATGAATCTGTTCCCCAGAGATTTGAACTCTTGTGCATATGCCCTCCGAGCCATCTTGCTTATTGCTGCCTTGTCCGTTTAGTCTGCAGCTGGTTCACCTTGTTCGTTTCTGCTGACCCAGTTTATCTGATTACTTGCACAGGCGAAGGCAGAATGCGTTGTGGGAAGGAGGAAGAGCTCCTTCCTCTTCCTCCAACCCAGAAGTTTTGCTTGGAGCCTTCCTCAGTATTATGAGACACATAGGGCCAGAAACTGATTTATGTGCTGAAAAGTCCTGTGTCTTTAATACAGAAAAGGCAAGGCTGTCTTAATAAGAAAAGTAACTGAAGTCGAAAGAAGTTCCCTGTGAAAGGTCCTTCAATGAATAAGTTCTGGGTGGGACAGTTTGGTTCAACAAATACCCCTTCAGCACATATGGATTACTCCCCATGGGTTCAGTCATATTTCTACAAAACTGATAGAAACTATTGGGAAAATGAGCAAAGTGACAAAAATTATCAAAGATCTGGAACACTGATGTCAGAGAAAAGGATATAGTGTTTGGGACTTCTAGTTTTTTAGAGGAAAAGTGAGATCATTTAATCTCTGATCATTTAATGCAGTTCATAGCTAGCTTCAAACTGTGGTGGCCAGACAACAAATTCCCTCAATAATAGGGGAAAGAAAGCCCTTTATGTAAATTTGTGGTTTATGTAATCACCATTCAGTTCTGATGGCTGAGGCTAAGAGATTATGACTTGCCCAAGGCAATAATAAGTGTAGTGCAATAATTTTAATGTGGAATATGTGCAGTTGAATCCAGAATGACCTTAGACTCTGATCCCTGGGTGGCATGTTTTAACATTGGAATGCATTTAATTATCTTTAATGTGCATTAATTTTAATCTAATTTATTTTTAAGTTAACATTGTATGTTTTATGGTACTGTGTAACTGCCACATGTAAGCCGCCTTGAGTCCCCCTTGGGGTAGAGAAATGTGGGATATAAATAAGATAAATAAACACCCAGAAGGTGTCCATGGCTGAGTAGAGAAGGCAAACCATGGTCTCCATAAGCCAGTGTTCAAACCACTATACCACACTGGCTGTTGTTTTGATATCTATAGCCAGAGATGATAAATCAAAGATTTATGTAGTCCCTCCTAGCTTGTACAAATACAGTACATTTGCAACCAGAGACTGAAAGACAAGAGTGTAGGAGGAATAACAAAATCTTTAATGGAAAGAAGTTTCATTTGGGGCTGATCCTACTCCTTTCACTAAGTGGAAACCTAGGTTTTTGCCTCAAACAATTGATTGACCAGATAGCATTGCTGCCTTTGAATCTGAACCCAACCTGTATATATTAGCAGTGAAGCTATGAGCGATCCCCTTGGATACCATATTTTAAAGCTTTTCCAGATCTGTACATTGAAACTTGCCATAGTTTTAAAAATGATTGCATTGCTTGGTCATTCACTATGTAGGAGGAAGAGTTTTGAAATACTAAATTCGGAATACTTTGCTTTTACTTTAAATTGTTCTGAAGACATTTTGAAGATGACTACTGACAAGGTTTATGCTTTTAGAGTAACAGGGACATTTGAATCATGTGTTTTTCTCCAGTTACCCACCTATTGTCTTTGCAGCCAGCTGTATTGCAAGTATATAATATCACTTATTGCTTCATCTTGTATTCAGGATCTTTGCAGGTGTAAAGAGACTGTCTATTTGAGGGGCTCTTTAGAAAATTTGTTCTTCTGCCTCTAGTAGATATCAAGTAACTTTTACTTTCCCCCCAAAATGTGTACCATCTCCTGGTTGTTGAACATAATAAATCTTTGCAAAGAGCAAAAGTATAGAAAGTGTACGGGCTTAAAAGTTACTTGAAGTTAATTGCCACTGAAATCAGCAGAACAAGAGAGTGTGCATTTGGCCCATTGATTTCAATAAAATCTAAACTCAAATTAATCTGCATCCAACACATCCAAGTAAATCAAACCAATGATAAGGGAAGTGCTAGAAACCTCAAATGAAAATATACTCCCATCCACATTTTAAGATACCACATTTATTCAAGTCTAAGGCTTATCTTTTTGGCTAAATTACCTTGCCAAAAATAGAGTGTGCATTAGTTTCACGTAATACATCAATCTTAGTGCTGAGCAAAAGCAAAAGGTAAAGGTGCTCAAAAGCTTTGAGGGATATCATTTCAAATTTAATGTTGTGCGATCCTGGGATTTGTAGTTTGGTGAGGCACTTACATCTTTTAGCAGAGAAGGCTCAAGACCTTGTAAAACTACAATGCTCAGAATTCCATAACATTGACCAAAGGCAGTTAAAGTGGATTCATTCTATACCAGGGCTGTCCAACTTCTACCAGCCCAGGGGCCTGAATTCCGGTCACTGATTACCTGGGGGGCCGAAGGGTCTGCCCCCAGCCCCGCCCCGGCTCCGCCCCTGCCCTGCCCCTCCTCCGGCTCCAATTTACTTACAATTCATAAGAGGCATCCATACAATCAAATATAATATTTTACTAAGGGGAAATGCAGGGAGGGAATACATAAGGGGCATCCATACACAATTACATAATAATAACATAAAGGTTAGCCTACCTTCCCAAACGCGCAGGATCCAGGAGTAGCCGGACCACGAGTAGAGGCGACGACCGACCGAGGCAGCAGCAGAGAAGGTCCAAATCGTGTCTGCGTGGGCCGCAGGGATTAAGTAGCCAAGATTTCGGCAACAGGAGTATCGCGAGACTACGGAAGCCACACGGGATTTCGCTCTCAACGCAGGCGTGATCTCGTGTTGAGAGCAAATCCCGTGTGGCTTCCGTAGTCTCGCGATACTTGCTCCGGAACCCGGAAGTGGGTAATTTTAAAAAAGCTTATTTATTTATTTTTTATTTTTTTATTAAAAAGCTTTGGGGGCCGCAGGAAAGGGGCTGGGGGGCCTTATACGGCCCCCGGGCTGCCAGTTGGACAGCCCTGTTCTATACCATAGATGCATTCCAGGGTCCCCCACCCCCCACCCCCATCGCTGGAAGCTTTGGTGTTGTAGCACTTTTGTTTTAAAAGAAGGAATTCTAAGCAGGCGGCAACTGTAATGGCCAAATTACACTTTTTGGTGCTACGCATCATATTTGACAGCAAATACTTTTTCTTTCTTTCTTTCTTTCTTTTTTTGGTTTCAGGGATTTTAAAATTGAGGTGTGCATTATATTCAATGGTGCAGTAGACTCGAGTAAATGCAGATATTTTAAAATGTGCATCCAGAATTTGAAAGGGTTAGTTTTCAGATTACAACTCTAAATAATCTTTAGGCTACTACCATGAGAAATGCTGTGACTTGTAGTCAGTAGTCTAAATCCAATGGTTAGTCTCTACTAGAGCAAAATCTGTGAGAACCTGAGTGTGGTTGCTGCTGCTGATTTTTTAAAAATAGATATCCTGCTTACAAAAACAACATTATATATGTGTGCATTGTTTTGAAATAAATGAAACTATCTATAGTAGTTAATACATTTAAAACGGTTTTGTTCATTATAAGGAATTATTTAATGGGCTTACTCCAATCAGAACTGAGGGTTCAGTCCTCCAAGAGTAAGTTTTCAACACGCCAAGCCTTTCTCCTGCCCTTCCAAAATAATAATGTTCATTTTTTTCATGTTATCTTGGGGGGGGGGTATTGTCTGAGTGTGCCATACAGAAGCTTGAAGAAAGTTTAAAATACCATAAAAGTTGTTTGTACCTGAGCTTCTTTGTTGCCGTTGCTGACTGTAGCCATTAATAGCAATGAGCAACAGACCCTGCTGTGATTTTGTACTGGCTACTGATCTATGTGGATTAAAGCTCTTTCTATCTTCCAAGCTTTTGAATCATGGATGAATTTTAAATACCAAAGTGCTCAGGGAATTGTGCAAAAAACACCCCCCTACCCTGCAAAATCTCCATGTATACATCATGTCTCTTGTCACAACACGACCTTTTCTGATTTGCTGTTAGACAAAACAGCAAGAGAAACACAAGTAGTGTCCCCGATTCTTCCTGAACAGTTTATTGTTGTACAGTTGTACATTCAAACTTTTTACTGAATTGATTCCTCAATAAATACTTTTTATCTTCTGTATGTTAAACCATTTAGACAAGAACATGGGGAACAGAAGGAAAGAAAAAAGGAAGGAGAAAAGAGAGAGGGCCCTTCTACATATGCAGTAAAACCCAGAAGTAACTGTGATAAAAGGGAGGGTGGCTAATGACATTTGGGACAAGTGGGGGGGGGGGGTTGGAATCAGGTTAACAGCTGAAAAGCACGTGTTTAAAGGGTGTGCTTAAACCTGATTCCACACAAAAAATGCACACCTTCGTATGACTGTATATCCTTGCAGTCATGCAAAACACATGACTTCCTTCCCACCCCTCTGTGTGGACTGCACCAGCACACAGGGGCGGTCCTACAAGATAGGCCAAGTAGGCGGCCGCCTAGGGCGCCATCTGGGAAGGGGGCGCCATCCTGGCCGCATGGGGCGCCATCCTGGCCCTGCCGATGTTCCTTAGACAGTGCTGCAGCTGCCTGCTTTTTGACCCCGGCCTTGTGCGCTCCGACGCCGCTTCTGGACACGCGGAGGTTTTCACGCAGGCGCAGTTGCTACGGAGCTGAAGTTGAGCACAGGAGCAACTGCACATGCGCAAAAACCTCTGCACATGCCCAGTAGCTCCCTTGCGCAGAAGCCTGTAAGCAAAGCACTCCCTATCGGGCAGGCAGGGAGTGCCTCCCTTTCCCTTGTCTCCGCCGCGCGTTGCAGGAAGGAGAAAAGAATCAGTGAAGGAAGTGTAAGTGAAGGAATGAAAGAAGGGCTCTCCTCCTCCTCCTCCTCCTCCTCCTCCTCTGTGACCTCTTCTCTCCCTCCTTCCTTTCTTCAGCTCTATTTCTGTCTAGACCTGAGGGGCCTGAGGCTATGAGGAGTTGTGGGAGTTGGAGGCCAAAACACTTAGAAGGAGGGAGGGCGGGCCTAAGTTTGCCCAGGCCGCGCTGCCTGTATTCGACCTCATTTGAACATTTTGGCTGTTTTTCTATTTACATTTACATTGGGATCCTAATTTTGGACTTATGGGAGACTCCTATGAATTATGAGATGGGTGGTAGGTAATATATTCTGATTTTGATGCATTTACATTGCATTTCTTGTTGATTATTATACAGTTCTGCTTAATATTGTCATACAATATAATACAAATACAATATAACAATAGAATGATGATATATTTTATATTACATGTAATATTACAAACAATATTGCAGTATAGTGGTATTGTACAAAATAGTAATATATAATATTTTATTTTACTTTATTTTGGGTTATTTGAGTTTTATAGGAGTAATGAAAATACTTAGTAGAGGATAATTTTATTTAAATAAATAATTTTATTATTTTATAATAATAATATAATAGTATGTAATTATAATGTAATTATAATATAATTATATTGTAATGTAGTATAATATAATTATGATATAATATAGTATGAGTATGGTATAATATATTGTATATACATTGATACAATATAATACTACTAATGGTATTGTGATATTATAATTGTATATTTGTTTTACATGGGGGGGGCACCAAAATAATGTTCGCCTACCATTTTAAATTACCTTAGACCGCCCCTGCCAGCACACTTGTTTTAAAAGCCCGAAACAGTTGATCAGGCTGTCAAAAATGGAGCCACAGACACACAGGTGGCTAAAAGGAAGCAGAATTGGAAAACAATTAGAACTCTCTGCAACCATTTCTTTCTTTCTTATTATATTAAACAGCTTGAATTAACAATTGTGTGAAGAGAGATATAAGAAATCTACTTGTCTGTACATTAGGATCCCTACATGTGTGGATATGAGGACCAGCGCATCTTGGAGAGAATTTTTAAAAACAAAACTTCCGCCAGATGTCTCCATCCCTCTTCCATCTTATTTATTTATTTATTATTTGGATTTCTTGGTCGCCCCTTCCAAGTGGCTCGGGGCGACTCACAATCATTAAAAACAGTTACAGTCAATAAAACCACAGTAAATCTTGATCCGCTTCAAATGATGGGGGAAGGAGGGAGGGCATGTGGGACCATTTCCTGGGACTGACACATCTGTGTGTGGACTTGCTGTCAGGTCTTGGGATTTTTTGCCCCAGTTTTTAAACCCACATTTTGACACTGTCTGGAAGTTCCCAGAGAGATAGTTTCTAGTAGACATCTTTTATTGCTTACTTACAGCTAATAACCTGCAACTATTACAGATCTGAAGATAATTCCTTCATCTCATTTATTACAGAATTGCAAGAAATATGTAACCCAGCCTCTTTAAGAAACTAAGATTGAACTAAAATCTCACTTATCACTTTATCACACTGGGCCATTTTTCCCCTTTGAAGCACTTTGGGGATTCCTCCTTTATGCTCTAAGTTCTGAGGAAGCATTACTAGATGCTTCCTCAGCAACCATGGAAAGGTATGCGGGTTTTGAATAGCTCCAATGGAGCTACCTGCATTTTTGGGCCCTTTCCCCCATGTGATGAGGGAAATGGCAAGGCAGCAGGCATGTAGCCAGGGGGGGCTAAGGGGGCTTCAGCCCCCCCCCCGAAATTCTCAGGGTGGTCCGCAAAAAGGCCTTACTGGTACATTATTTAAACTGTTATGTTTATTCATATCATGATCTGATCACCATGCTCACTATATCCCACATTAATGGGGTTATTGGGATAACAATACAAAAGGTTTGCTAGGGTAGACCCTCTTCCACCCAGTCTCAGCCCCCCCTGAACCAAACTCACCCCCGAATCAAAATCCTAGCTACGGCCCTGCAAGGCAGTAATGTGCATTGTCACCATTTCTCCCATCTGATGGGAACAGGGCATCAACACACCTTGTCCAGTTTTCCCCGTACGATTGGGGAAGCCGGGAGGGCATGTGGGGCATCATGAGGTGCCCCACACACCTGCTGTTTCATCGGCAACTGCTGAAAAAATGGCATGGCTCCAGGGGATGTGTGAAGAGGTCCTAAGTCAACTATTTTGTTCACTCAGTGGGTGAACAGATGACTAAGTGAAATAAAACATTAGTATAACTGCAACAGCTAAGTCATGTATCCCTCTGAAATATATTGTATATCCATCATGATTAATAGCTGTTGTCCAAATGCCTTGTCTGACTGTTGTGGAAATGCCTTGGCTGCACCTCACCCACCATCCTCACTTTGGGGTTCTCCTTTCCAGGAGCCCCTATGCTCCTTGTTCTTTTTGGCCAGGCAGCAAATTAGATTTACTCTGGCCTGTGCCCGGATCAGCTGCACATGAGCCCTGCATTGTTTTGCCAGTGCAGACAAAGCAGGGGCAGACCAGTGCTGGGGTCCAGTCAGCTCTCAGGTGTCCCATCCCGCCCTCCCTGAAATTGTATAATTGTATGCATTTTTTGTTTGATTGCTTAGCATTTTCTGTCATCACAACTAGTGGGCGTGTGGCATGGGTCCTGGATCTGGCTTGCGTACCTCCCCCGCCTTCATTGGTGAGAGTGAGTGTCCTGGAGGTGTAGGGATGTGGTAGTGTTGGTGTCCCACGCCAGAACTCGTTGGCTCACTGCCAGAAACCCGTACTGTGGTGAAGCAGCATCACTCAGTATCAGGCTGTCAGATTCTTGATCCAGGACGACCCATGCATGGTTGCTATCGCTGTTTCTCATTGTAACCAATAAACAAGTTGTGGCCTTTGGTTATCCCAAACCATTGTGTCTGTCTTTCCTTATGGTTTCTTGGTGGTGGTGGTGGTAGTTGTCAGATTATTGCATTTTGAATGGCAATTCATGAGTCAGCACAAGATGTATTTTCTGCAGTGTGACATGTTTGACACCAGATGGCGCTGTCTCAAGACTGATGAATGGAATGTTGAGGATTTGTCCGTTGAAGATGACAGTTGGGATCTGTCAGTTGGGATTTGTCCGTTGAAGAGGACAGTTAGGATTAAATATTTGTGAGGATAGGATGTTTAGAAAGGTAGCTGAGATTGCTGTTGTTTTTCCATGCTTAGCTTGTTATTGTTAAATTCAATTCAATACAAAGTTATATTTTTACCTTGTGAATTGAATGAGAGTGTCATTATTCACACGAACAGAGACTGGAGTTTATTGGGCCGATGGGGAATTAAACTTCTATATTTCTGTTGCCTATTCCGCTGTGGCATAAATACTCGACGCCAAAGAGTAGTGTGTGTGTGTGGGGGGGGATTGGTTGCCACTGCCTACGCAACCTGCCTTTAAAGCCAATCAGGTTGGCAGCTACAGTATATGTTATGGAATGGATCCCACAGTTTACCTACAAGCTTCTATACAGAGTTCTTTTCTCTGAATTTCCCACCATTCTGTTCTGTGGAAAACCCCAAGATTGGGAGGAGGAGGAAAACATCCTTCTCCTGATCTATTTTTCTCACATCATATATGATTTGATATAGTTAGTTAGTTCTGTTTCCTGTTACACATTTTTTCTTTTCTAAGGTGAGCAGCTCCAAAGACTCTTCACTCTTCAGTTGCTTCATTATCTTGGTTGGCTCTTTCTATGTCTTTTCCAGAAAACCCAAAAGCATTTCATTCAAAAACTTAATTCTTTCATACAGGTGATATCAAAATGTTATGCATTAAAAGAACCTGCATATACAAACAACTCACGGGTCCTTTATCTAATTATAGAATTATGTAACCAGTCTTTTTGAACATACTCTTTTGGTACCTGATTAATATTCACTTTTGATAGAATTCCTTATTTATTAAACAACTATTGACAATTTGTTGTCAGTAATAAGTGACAACCTCATTGTAAACAGATACATCAATTTCAGGGCTAAGAGTATTTCAGACATTCTCCAGAAGGAAATGAGTTCCTTTTTTGTCCAGTGTATGATTTTAAAGGAGCAATTCAACAATAATAAATGTTATCCTGTAATTGCTGATGTTGTGTCTTGCAGATATACTTCTCTATCCAGAGTTTTATGCATACATGCAATACAGCATAAAGGCCTCATTCTTCACTTCTCTCTCTCTCTCTCTCTCTCTCTCTCTCTCTCTCTCTCTCCCTCTCTCCCTCTCTCTCCCTCTCTCTCTCTCTCTCTCTCTCTCTCTCTCTCTCTCTCTGAGTGTGTGTGCGTGTGTGCATGCGTGCATAATTGTGATCTGTTTCCTTCACTGACCAGTTGTTATATTTGGCTATTTAAAAGAGGTTCTGGAAGAAGAGGGCTTGGAATTAGTGACACACTTGTTAACGTCAGCAAAAAATGTGCTTTGCCTCTGCCGGGAAATTGCCAAGGGCACTGCTCATTTTGGAGTGGCATAAAAAGATATGGAGAAATGTCCTCTTAACCAGGGCAAACTTATTATAAAAAGGGAAGAGAAGGATTACAGCAGAGCTTATCATCAGCCTTTTCCATCCACCTCTGTGGATGGGACAATTTTGTATATGTTTGTGTGTGTGTGTGTGTGTGTGTTTGTATGTGCGTGAGAGAATCTCAGCTTGCTTCCAAAATTATTGACTAGAAGTAAAGAAAAATGTAGGGATGTGTGCAAATGTGCATAATATGTTGTACTGTTAACTGTTAGGTTTGAAAAGTCAATTTGATAATTTTAAATGTTCAAAATGGGAAAATGATTTCATTACCATCAATGCTAATAATCACATTCATTTACTTAATTATCATTAGTTGGACCATTAGTTTGGAGTACATCATAGGGTTGACAGAAAATGACTTGGAGGTTGTCACTGTTGACTTTCAGCGCACTGTGGCTCTTTAAAAAGTGTTCTTCGTGAGGAGGATGACCTTTCCATCTCCTCCAACCAGCCAATGGAGCTACAGTGAGGGCTCGGAACAGGCTCTGCTATACTCCTGATTGCTGCATCCTCACTGACTGATAAGATGAGGTAGCAGAAATGTCACCCTACTGCATCCAAATTACAACTGAGTGAACCTTCTTCAGCTGATCCGGTAACTGCCTAGTAAAGTAGGTTTGGGAGAGCATTCATTGTTATGACAACATAACCTTTGCAGTGCACTCTTGTTTGAGGTGTGTCATAAGAGAAGTGGTCATGGCATGACCCCAAAGGGTGTCTCCAGTGGTCTGTTCCCAATATGCCCTGTAATGGGGGGCAGGGGAATGTAGGCAATATTTCCCATGGATTGGAAAGCCTTTGGTAGAGGTACTGCTATGCTGAAAATGTGTGTGATGTAGCTTCAAGAGATTTCATAGTTATGTTGAACATTATAGTTCCTCAGTCTATATTGTAACACACAATATTTTGGAGTGGTTGCAATGAAGGTCAACTTAAAAACCCTAAACAGAAATTACAAAAGGAGAGAGAGATTGCTTGTTGAGTTTTCCAATATGGTCACTGGCTTCCATGTCAAAAGTCACCATTATACCACTGGCTGTCAGTAAAACATGACCTTCATTTTGAGAGAAAGGTGATGGAAGTTAGATGTGTGTCAAAGGAGCACAGTTTTTCATATAAACATGGGGAGAAACAACAGGCATGAGCCATCGTCATCATCATTCACCAAAGTGCTCTTCGTGACATAAAATAAGCAACACATCAATAAAATCTAGAGCTTATACAGAACAAAACATCAATTCAGTTACACATTAAACGTTCTACTGAAGAGCCATGTCTTGAGAGCTTGCGTAAAAAATCGAAGGTCATGCATAGCTCTCATATAGGGTGGTAACAAGTTCCACAGCACTGGGGCTGAGACCGAGAAGGCCCTACATCTTGTAGCCTCTAGGCGTACTTCCTTAGGACCCGGTAAGTACAGTAGATTTTCTTGAGACGATCGCGGTGCCCGCTGATGCTGACAAGGGGAGAGGCGGTCCCTGAGGTATGCCGGCCCTTGACCATATAAGGATTTAAAGGTCAGGATCAGTATCTTATAAGAGACCCAGTATTCGATTGGCAGCCAGTGTAGGTGCTGTAAAATCAGTGTTATATGACAACTCATAGTTGTTCTCATCAGTAACCTGGCAGCCGCATTTTGAACAAGACGAATTCTTTGGGTTGCTGATAGCGGAAGGCCGACATAAAGTGCGTTGTAATAATCCCAAAGCCCACGTGTCCTTGGGAGCAGTGTTCATCAGTCTAGCCAAGGGAAATGATAGTACTAAGTAACCAGGTTATATTTAGTGCACTTTTGAAGCCATGCTTTTACCACTTTGCTTCTGTTCCATGTGTATAACTTGTCTACCAAGGGGAGAAGGAAAGCTTTTACTGAAAATGCCTGCCATTTATGTAATCTAGTGCATTCCAAAACCAAAAACACATTATTTCCTGAAATCTCTTTCTCTCTCTCCCCCTCTTTTTAAATAAAGCCCAGGAATAAAAGCCATCCATTAGAAAACTTCAGCTTGAAACTGAAGCTAAAAAACTCAGTGTGCTTTTCAAGTTACTGCAAAAAAATCTTAACACAAGACCCCATGCATTATGGTATCCATATACCAAGGTCCATACAGTAATGTGTTGGATAGAGTGACATCAGGAGCCTCTCAGATATGGGCATTTATTTTGCTCATTGTGCTACTTATGACCGTTATGCACTCTATTAATTTGTACTCAAATAAGCAAATAACCCCCCGGTGGTGCAGTGGGTTAAAGTACTGAGCTGCTGAGCTTGTTGACCAAAAGGTCGCAGGTTCGAATCCAGCGAGTAGTGTGAGCTTCCACTGTCAGCCCCAGCTTCTGCCAACCTAGCAGTTCGAAAACATGCAAATGTGAGTAGATCAATAGGTACCACCCCAGCAGGAAGGTAATAGCACTCCATGCAGTCATGCTGGCCACATGACTTTGGAGGTGTCTGTGGACAACGCCGGCTCTTTGGCTTAGAAATGGAGATGAGCACCACACCCCAGAGTCAGACACAAGGGGAAAACCTTTACCTTTACTAAACAAATTCAGCACACAATAATTCCAAGAGAGAGAGAAGTGGATGACATATATAGAACTGGTTTAAAAAGGGAAAGCTAACACAAGCACCTTACAGAAATTAAGAAAATTAAGAAAATTGTAAAGATGATAGTATAGAATAAATATGTGGTTTGAGGGAAGAAGGAGGGATATTTTAAAAATTAATTAAATGTTAATTTCTTTTTAAAGGATTTATATAAGAAGACTTAATATCAACAGCCTGTTGAATGAAAGTGGAATGTATCATACAATATGTGTATAACTGTTAAGGCTGTTATGTATAACATAATAAAATTAAAATAAAATAAAGAATGCATTGTTGAGAAAGGGAGGTAGAGAATTTCATCCTCTATGACCATACCCACCAGGCATATATTCAGAGGTAGCCGTATTGGCCATGCAGCTGTATTAAATTGCACAATAATTCCATAACAGTGCAATTTACTAAAAAAATTATTTAAAAAATAGGAGCAATCAATCAAAAACCTACTGATAACAGTCTCAGCATATTGATATCAAAACATAGTGCTTGAAAAAAGGTGTTATGACTTTATGCTGAAAGATATACTGAGATAGTACAAAGCAGCCTTTATTATGGTATTATATCACTTCCTGCATGAGAGGAAAACAGAAAAGGGAATCCAAAACTGACCTGAATAAGGGAAGAAATGATTTGAAGAGATCACATTGAATTTGCAAGATCAAAGTCATGAATTTTCCCATGTACAGTATATGATTATGTAAGTAAATTGTAACATTGCGACAGTCACCATTAAAAAACTTCCATATATTTTCATACTATTCTAATGACCTGTTTTTCTATCCTTTACATTTCTATACTTACATATCCAATTATTCCTCTTCCTCCCTCTCCCCTTGAAACAAATAATGTAGCCTACAGGTGTGAAACGTAAGGCATAAGGGCAGAATCAGGACCTCCATCTCATTTTATATGGCCCTACAGATGTTGGACTACAACTCCTGTATTCCTTATCATTAGATGTCATGGCTACAGCTGATGGGAATTGGAATGCAAGGATATCTGTAAGGCTGCCATTTGTTCTTTTTCATCGGGGGTGGGGGTGGAATTTGAATTTAGATACAAGGCTTGTGTCTATGATGTCTGACTTTAAAATGTTCTTTAGCCTTTCCCCAAACTTTCACAAGTGCTATTCAGTTGCAATTCCTATTATCCCCAGTCTGCATGGTGGATAATCAAAAGAGACGGGGTTGTCATTCAATAACATCTAGCGAAGACGGAAATCCTCTGGTGGGATATCCAGCTGCCGACCCTGGATGGCGTGGCACTATGCCCGTCATCATCAGTAAAAAGCCTATGAGTCCTTTTGGACCCTCTGCTGTCAATGGAGGCCCAAATCTCCGCTGTCAGCAGAACAGCATTTTTCCACCTGCGACAGGCTAGGTGGCTGGCCCCCTATTTGTCTTGGAATGACCTAGCCACGGTGATCCAGGCTACGGTCATCTCAAGACTTGACTACTGTAACACTCTCTACATTGGCCTGCCTTTGACAGTGATCCGGAAACTCAAGCTAGTGCAGAATGCTATAGCTCGGCTACTCGCGGGGGAGCCTGTGAGTTGTCGTATCACCCCAGTTCTGCAGGGACTGCACTGGCTACCAATTGAGTACCAGATCACTTTCAAAGCATTAGTTTTAACTTTTAAGGCCTTACATGGTCTGGGGCCAGTGTACTTGAGGGATCGCCTGACCCCATATAGTCCATGGAGAGCACTATGATTAGAAGATCAGAATCTCTTAACTATTCCTAGTGTGAACCTGATGAAAGGCTTTCTCTATCATCGCTCCAGTTTTGTGGAATGATCTGCCTCCTGAGACTCAGGCTTTGCAAAATTTAATAACTTTTTGCAAAGCTTGCAAGATCTTCTTGTTTAGACAAGCCTTCGAGTCTAAATGATATTTTAATGTGTATTGTTTTATTGTTTTATTACTGTACTGAAATCCTGTAAACTGCCCCGAGCCTCTGGGAATGGTGGTGTACAAGTCGAATAAATAAATAAATAAACAAACAAACAAACACTGGGGACCTAAGTTGAGTGAAAACTAAAGAGCACTGACCACTATGTAAAAAAATACAGTAGTTGGACCTCTATATCCACAGATTCTCTATCCAATGGCCCTTTGAAGACAACCATAAGGCCCGCAATGAAAATGAGTTTGACATCCCTGATTTAGCCACGGAAAAAGATGTACTATCATGAACTTGTTATGTGACCTGCAAATCTTTATTAATGTACTGGCCCTAGCATTTAGAATGAAGTTGAAATGAAGCTTTGGAGCCGCCTACTCTGGTTGAGATTACAGATGCACCCACCTACACAGTAGAATCAACACAGCTTGAAACTACTTTAACTGCCATGGCTCAGTGCTATGGAATCCTGGTAGTTGTAGTTTTACAAAAACCTT
The DNA here is from genome assembly GCA_030556195.1 of Anolis apletophallus. Lineage (NCBI taxonomy): Eukaryota > Metazoa > Chordata > Lepidosauria > Squamata > Anolidae > Anolis > Anolis apletophallus. The sequence continues at coordinate 53,396,019 of JARBWK010000006.1, read as the reverse complement.
AGCCTTATCTACCAAAGTGTGCTGGTACCTCACCAAAATACAGCTCCCGTGATTTCATAGCATTGAATCATGACAGTTAAAGTAGTCTCAAACTGTATTATTTCTACAGGGTATGAATGATTGAGGTCATGTGTAACTTCTCCAGAAAATGGCACAGCCAGCACCACAGCCAAATCTGATAACACAAAGATTATTGATATATACTTGTCTCTTTCAGAAATAATGAGGGAACCTCATATGCACAATTAATTATAGTCTTAACCAAATAATTCTGTCACACACCTCAGAAGAACTGAAGTTCACTTTCAACATGCAGATAGATGCTGACATTCAATATAGTTCTAAGAAAGTGTTTCTGAACTATGCCTTTTGCTGAGTGTTTCTCACAGTTCCCCCAAATTTGGGCTCCATCTCTATAGTCACATATTCCTTGACTGAATACTTCTCAGCCATTTCCAAAAGCATACAGTTCTGACACTGCAGACCTTTCCCATGAACTTCCACAATCCTTTGCATTTACTGAAACAAAAAGTTTTTTCGATAGCCCAGGGAAGGCTGCATGCTCTCCTTCAGTTCACACAGTGTTTGTAGACCCACAAAGCAGCCTCCCCGACCTGTTTAATCTCTATAAACTAGAGTTGCCATACCTGTTAGAATGGATGGCTGTGAATAGCCTGTTCCCCATAATAGCTTGTTAAGAAGATGAATGGCGGCCAACACAGTGAACCTAGATCCTTTCGATCGGTGCCCTCTGGGTGAATGCACATTGCTGGGATAGTTCCCTGTTCATTTTATACCAAAAGATGAGATATGTTGTATGCTAAAAGCGAGGGATGTGAAAGAACCAAATATGATCAGAACTCTTTCCCATCCAAAATGAGGGACCTTAAATGACCCCAGAACTGTCGTTTCACATGGAAACAGCACATTTTACAATATGCCAATCACTATGCTCTCAAAATGTTTTGAAATTGTATTGTGTCTTGAAAATAAATCTAAAGCTAGTTTTGAGCCTTCATTTTTAAAGCCCCTTAATTGGCAACTGACTAGCACCTGAACATCAAATCTCGCCACCTAACCATGCCGCCTCTGTCTGTAGATCGGTCGTATTCCGATCTATGTGATGTCTTATGACATATGTGATTGTTTTTAGGACTGTTTTTATGATGTTTTAAGGCTGTTTGTGTAATTTTTATTGTGTTGGAAACCCCCTTAGCCTTGGGGAGGGGCGATCTAGTAAATCCGAATAATTAATAAATAAATAAATAAAGTTAATTTCAGTGAAATTTCTTCACATATAGATAAGTCAAATGCGTAGTCCATAACCCTCACTGGAAGCTGTGGGTTTTGTTTTAATGTGGAAAGAAGGCCAAAGAACAATCATAAGGATGTATAAGATAACGTATTTGTAATGGAGACGAGATGTACTATTAGGAAGAGAAGAGGAATGAAGGCACTGTGTATTCATGAATATGGATTTAGGTTGTCTATTGGCGACCCATGAATTTCATAGGCAAGGAGTATTCAGAGATAGTTCTGCCAGTTCCTTCCCCTGAAACATTGTCACTAGCAGCTGGTATTCATTGATCCCCCCATCTAAGTAATAACCAGGGCCGACCTTGCTTGGCTTTCAAAATCAGATAGTATCATGTATCTTTAGAATATTTAGGCTTTTCCAAATAAGAAGCCTTGCCTCCCTGGGAAATTTTCCATCACTCCTTAAATTTTTAATACTGTAGTACTTAGGACACAGTTTAGGCAACTCAAGAAAAGAGGCTGACAAAGTTACTAAAAGACATGAACACAGCTGATACAGTTTAAGAGTCTGCATATCAATAACATATTCTCTGCAACATAATTTGGAGACAGAAAAAAGTTTCATGGAAGGGGGCAGAATTATTGTTTGTGAGTCATGCCCTCATTTCTTTCCCCTCCCTTGGCTGTAGCTACACTGCTGGTTCCACTGGTTTTAGTGCAGGTTTTAAAAAAAGTACAGCTGTCCCTCCAACTTTACAGGTGTTAGGAATGCAGCTCCCCCAGAAAAGCTGGAAACTGTGAATGTCTCCGGATGGGGCAGGGATGGACGGCCATTACTGTGGTCCCTGGAAGGGGAAGAGGAGAACTCAATGTTGTGCATCTCTTCTACAGAGCCTAATTGTTTTTGTTCATCCTGCATGGCATGGATTTCTCTTTCTCCCTGACAAAGGTAGAAGCTGAGGTAACCAGAAACATGTGGCAAAACAGACAAGGAGAAGGAAACAGCTCTAGCTGATCTTCCAGTGTGCCGCCTCTTCCTTTGCCTGGACAAAGCAGAGATTTGTAGGGCACAGGGGGAAAATGGAATAAGTTAAGCAGCACAATACTGATTCCTTCTTTTACCTGTGTGCCATAAGTCCTTCTTTCATCTGGGAAAGAAAGGGAGATACAAGGTGGAACAGATACTCATGGCAAACTGAGTTGGAGGGGACCCTCAAGACACATCAATCTGTTTATTCCTATTTGCAGATGCAATCAATCATTTTATTTTATCATTACTTACTGACATAAAGGGCTGGCTGGCTGTGGCTGGCTACCCCAGTGCCTTGTTCATGGCAATCAGGCCAAAGGGAAATAATTGGTTTTTAAGCCGTTTATGTTCTCTTGGCTTTGCAAAAGTTGCTTATTGCTTTGCTGCCTTCTTTAGACCTCTTTGTAGATTCAATCAGTTTATTTTATATTTAGATGAAGACTGCTACAGACAGCTATAAGGGTCCTTCAGCCTTTTACCTAATAAGCGGCAGGGAAATCTGGGAAATGTAGTTTAACAGCAGGACCTTTTGGAATCTCTACTATTGGGGGCCTGGCCTTCACAAACTACAACAATGGCCGTGCTTAGCCACGGACACTTCGTCCCTCTCTAGCATTGCTGGAGGAGGGAAAGCATGAGATTTTAGAACTTTTTAGGCTTTACCAAAGTTGCTTAATGGTTGTGAAAATTAAAATAACCTTGGGAGACATCTGAACATTATGGAATATTTCCTTTAAAAGAGGCAAGTGGTTCAAATTTGGATTCCCTCCCTTTCCTGCATGGTTCAAAACTGCTGTGAAAGTCAAAATTTGGACGTTTTTAATGACTTTCAGGCTCTTCTGAACGAACCTATCCTACCCTATAAATCATAGTTGAATTCCTCTGAAGACTTCATTGTTAATAAGCTTCATATTGAAGGCAAGACTTGAAACAACCAATCAATCAGACAGGATGCCAATTTGAAACCGAATCTTGAATTCCATACTGGAATAAAAAAAATTGGCAAAATTGTCTAAGCACTCTTAGTTTCTGTGCTTATTATATCACCTTGTTGTTGTTGAGAAATAACGACGACCACTAACCTTAGTTCCTGATTATTCAGAATCCTATTCTCCAATGCTCTGCTGCAGGCAGAGAATGCAAGCTGTTATCTCAGGCCTACATGTTTAATTCTGACATCTACTTTTCTTCCTGAAATTGCCATGGGAAGAGCAAAAAGAAACTATCAGATGAGGAAAGAAATCTGAATAAGATCATCGCTTCATCCTCATCTCACTTCTATGATGACTTAACAGAGTGATGTCATCATTATACCATTATACTATTGTCATAACTTGATTATGGAGACATCTACATGGGCCACAAAAACTAGGGCTGATCCAAAGCATCCCTGCTTCAAACCAGTCCTGGATTTTACTATGGTGTTTATACCACCCTGCTCCTGTACCACAACAGTGGCAAGAGTGAAATCTTCACTATCCAGTTTGTCTGAACCTAGTTTTGCTCTGCTGGACAGCCACCTTACGTTTATCATTTTTTGTAGCTGTAGCAGCACCTGCAGAGTTTGGGAGAGCTCCTGGCCATGGCTTGCCACCTTTGCAAGAGACAACCATGTGACTTGGAGAGACAAAGTCACTAACTGCAATCATGCTGCAGAAACAGCACAGTGAAGACAATAATAGTCGTTCAGTTCATTATTGTGTCCACTTTGTGCAAAATTCTTACTCATGTGTAGTACATTTCATTGAAGTCCAAAGAATGTACTTCTAGAAATGGATAGAAATGGACTAGAAATGGAATGGCCCGGGCTCAAAACTGAACTGATTTTACCCAAAGAATGTATATTTGAATGTCATGGAACTTGGGACTGACATTGCACACTCTGAAGCTTAATCTGGAAAACTGGTGTTAGTCAGAAATTGGAGAGAACATCAGATATTAAAAACCATGTTTGCATCTCAGGGGGGTTCTTAAATATTGCACTATTCCTATACAACCAGGTGTGATGGCAGTGGCTATGTGCTTGATAAGCTATGGCAAGGATAACTTCCTTTTATTGGGGAATGAGACAAATCCAGCACAATGATACCTGGCCTCCATAATTCCAATAATGCCCTACCAACATTACCAATTGTCAGGGATTCTGGGAACTACAATCCAACAGCTGATGACCCATGAATTGGTTAATTAATGCCATAGTGCTTATCTTAGGACTTCTTTTAAGGAAAAGTAGGATTAAAAACATTAAATTAATAAATAAATGTTATTTTAGCTGAAAGCATGATAACATATTTCCATGGGCTTTTCCAGGCTTTATTCAAGGCACTGTTATCAACAACACAAACCAGGCACATAAGGAAACATATTCAGGGTAGCCCTGGTGACCATACATGAAAATAAAACAGAATCCAAAATCCACATGTGTGATACATTTGTTGGCCAACCAAAATGCATAAAATGCATTCTTCCTCAAGCAAACAATGTTAGAAACAACTAATAAAATGTAATGGTATTGGAGTCACAGGCTTAAATTTTGCATTAGATGTTGTTTCTGTTGTAGTTCAGTTGGATTGACAGGATCTCAATTCCACTCCCTTTATTTGGTCTGGAGGGTGGAAACAGGACAGTAAAATTTATCTCCATCAGCAGCTGCAAATTAACTACTCCTCTGGTCTTCTTCTGAAGTCACAGCCCACCTTTCTAGGTAGAAAAAGCCCAGAATTTCTCAAGAAGCCTCTGTATTACATCTGTGAAAAAACTTTTAGGTGCTATAGAGGCAAATCTCAGCTAATAATTACTTTTGCTGGAGGTAGAAAGCTCAAAGACAGGTCCCATTCCATAGTTCCCCGTTGTTCAGGGTTCTGCTATGACAAAATCTGGTATTCTGTAGCTCTTCAGATGTTGTTTGATTACAACTCTGAACAACCCTTGCCATTGGGACTTAGATTATGGCCCATCATCCTGGGGGAGATCTGCTTGGTTCTATCATCAATTACTATGGTGGATTCTGGAAATTATAGTCCAAAACAACAACATACATGAAATGAGATGAAATTAAATGGTATTAGATGGAATTTTAATCTATTGAATGTTCAATTGTGTTTTTTGTTAGATGAAAATTACATTTGATGTGGATTTATATATATTTTTAATTACATATTATTTTTATGCTTATGATGGTGTTGTTTATTTTCTTGCATTTTATGTCTTTGCTTTTTATATGTTGTTCACAGCTTTGATTCTTTATCCAGGAGAAAAGTGGGATAAAAATAAATAAATAATTTTAGGGCTCAACGTAAAACTTATATATTTCATGAACTTTCTGCTGTTTACGTTAGAGAGAAATTTCAATTTTGAAAGACTTTCATTTTATAATTGTTTTGATGGTCCAGTTTCTTGAATATGCCCTTTCAATGTAGTTATTATTTTACTGCATTTAATATATCTGATATTTTGATAGATCCACTAGCCACTTTAAAGTACTCATCTAAAAAGCAGAACAGAGATGTATTGTATAAACCAATCATTTTGAAAACCCACAATGATGTATTTAATCACATGTAAAACATAACAATGAGTAAATATGATACCATTCTTTCAACTCCAGATTCTTTTATCAGTTGAGGTTGAGCATCTTTTATCAGAAGTACTCCATAATCTGAAATTGACCACATGGGGAGCAGAGATAGTGACACCTGTGCTTTTTGGTGATTTAATGTACACAGATTTTGTTTCATGCACAAAATTATTGAAAACATTGTATGAATTTGCCTGCTATGTGTACATGTTATATATGAAGCATAAATCAGAATTAGAATACCTAAAGATGGTAGTGCATGTGCTGGCCCTCAAAGTTGGACTTTTACAATGAACATAAACTGGGCTGTCTTTCTACCAAGTTTGTAAACTCCAATTAGTTCAAAATACAGCAGCCAGATTGATGACGGGAAGATCTATGCTAAAGTAACTCTATTGGTAACGCCACCCAATTAGTTTCTGGGTGAAGTACGAAGTGTTGGTTTTGACTTTTAGAGCCCTACATGTTTGGGTCCAGGCAGGGCCGTAGCCAGGATTTTGTTTCAGAGGGGGCTGAGTTTGGTTCGGGGGGGGGGGGCTGAGACTGGGTGGAAGAGGGTCTACCCTAGCAAATCTTTTGTATTGTTATCCCAATAACCCCATTAATGTGGGATATAATGAGCATGGTGATCAGATCATGATATGAATAAACATAACAGTTTAAATAATGTACCAGTAAGGCATTTTCGCGGACCACCCTGAGAATTTCGGGGGGGGCTGAAGCCCCCTTAGCCCCCCGGCTACATGCCTGGGTCCAGGTTACCTACAGGATCATCTTCTGCACTCATTATGACATTGAGGTTCTCTGGGGGCATTTAGTCCTACCAGTTTTATCTACTGCCACAAGACTGTGGAATGACATGCTAGAAGAGGTTCAGATAACTAAATCAGCTATTAGAACCCAAGACACAACTGAAGACCACTCTCTTCTGCCAGATCTTTACCTAGTCAATTCTAAACTGAATTTTAACCTGAATTTTATTGGTGTTGGTGTGTGTGTTTTGGTATATGTATTCTAATAGTGTTGTATCTGTCTGTTTTAACTACCCTATTTACTCAAATCGAATGCTCAACTGTTTTTGGTTAAATTGCTTTGCCAAAATTTGGTTGTGCATTAGATTCACATAATATGGTAATCTTAGAGCTGAGTCAAAGCAAAAGGGGAAGTTGCTTCAGGAGCACCTGAAGCCCTTATTTAATTGAAGGAAATCATTCTAATCTAATGACCATGGCTCAATGCTATGGGATCCTGATATTTGTAGGCATCAGCATTCTTTGGCAGAGAAGGCTCAAGGCCCTGTAAAACTACAACCCAAAGGATTCCATAGCATTGAACCAAGGCAATTAAAGTGAATTCATTCTGCAGCATAGATGCACCCCAAGTTTTTATTTTCCTTTGCTGGAAGCTTTGGTGCTCTAACACTTTTATTTTTAAAGGAGTTTTAAGCAGGCAGCAACTGCAATGCATACATTTTTGGCCAAATTACAGTTGGCACTTTTTGCTGCTGTGCATTACATTTGGCAGCATATCTCTGTCTTTTGGGTTTCAGAGTGCTGAAAACTGAGATGTGCATTAGATTCAATGGCTCATTAGACTCAAATAAATACAGTATGTTGTACTTCACCTCGAGCTGCAAGGAGAGGTGGGTTGTTGTTGTTGTTGTTGTTATAAATGAAATTTGTATTTAGGCTTGATTTCCATCTCCAAGACAGCTAATTATTAGAGTTCAATATGTTTGTTCGGAAGAGCCTAAAAATCGATTTTAAAAACCCCTTCCAACTTTTGACTTTCGAAGCAGTTTTGAACCATGCAGGAAAGGTGGGAAGGGCAAAACTGAATTTGAACCACTTACCTTTTTTTGGAAATATTCCATAATGTTCAGATGTCTTCCAAGGTTATTTTATTCCTTCCTTCTCTGCTTTCCCTCCTCTTCTTGTCCCTCTCCCTCATCTTATGCTGGGCTAGGGACAGGAAGAGAAGAGAAAGCAAAGTTGGAAATTCTTTCCTTTGCTGCTTTCGCCCTTCTTCTTGTCTCTCTCCCTGCACAAGCCAAGGGAGAGGAACAAGAAGAGGAGGGAAAGCGGAGTTGGAAATCATTTCCTTCTCCACTTTCCCTCCTCTTCTTGTCCTCCTCCCTCAACTTGTGCTGGGTGAGGGACAAGAAGAGGAGGGACAGCAGAGTTGGAAATTCTTTCCTTCTTTGCTTTCCCCCCTAAGTCACAGTGGGGAAGGCCTGCCTCTTGCTGCCTGCATGGCTTTGGAGGCTAGGGAGGCAGGCAGGCACCCTCAGGATGGATTAGGAGGAGGAGCTGCACAAGTGCTCCAAGTCATGGGGAGGTACCTCTGAGGAAAAATGCACAAGCTAACATTGTTAGCTATCTGCATAGAAGGAACACTATCTATGAATGCTTTTCAAGTGCTCTTTTATTATCTGCAGCACCCAGCTCACCAACTAGGTCATGTTGGAAATAACAACCTTCTTCAAGCCTCCACTAGTTATTTGTTTGTATATAATTTAAATTGCTTACTGTATTGTATATGTGTGTATTGGTATGCAGCTTTCCTTAATTCTGTGTTGTGGAAGAGGCTGCAGACCATGTGATCAGAGCTGGAACTGCCTACAGGCGCTGGGCCCTTCTTACATAGCCCTATATTTCCAGAATATCAAGGCAGGAAATCCCACATTATCTAAGTGTGGACTCAGATAACCCAGTTCAAAGCAGATATTGTGGGATTTTCTGCCTTGATATTCTGGGATTTAAGGCTGTGTAAGAAGGGCCCTCAGACTCCATTTTAGAAACAGTACACTTTTAGAAGTCAGCTGAAACAGAAGATTGTATTAGACGCCCAGACCAGAGAGATGCTTAAGACTATGGACTCTTAAGATTCTAAGAAAGATGCCCTGTATTATCTACACAGAGAAACTACTTCAAATCATATCTGTAACTGGATTGATAAGCAATGTACCTGTATGCTGAATACATGGAGTTTGTGAGAAAACAAACTATGTTATTTTAATGAAGACTACTTTTTTGGTCTCTTGGGAGCATGATTTAAAAGAAATATGTTTTAAGAGCGAGTATATGTTTTGGGGCAACTTAAAAGAACACTTCTGAATCTCTGCTATTTATGTGTTTTTTGTGCATTGGCATATCTTTGTTCCTAACAGTTCAAAGAGATATCAGTCTAATAGCCGAGAAACCTAATTGCCTTACATGAATGCTAGTGGGTATTTATCACCATGAAGAAGGCTGACTCAAGCGAGTTTTTAACTCTTCTCAGGAAGATCATAATTTGCAAAAGGTTACGATCTCTATAACAAGGTCATGCCTTTCCAAAAGATTCCTGGTTTCCTCAAATGGTTCTGAATAGCCATTTTCCAAAAGGTCAATGCTAGGTTTTGCACATTTTGATGTCCAATGTCTTTCCAGAATGTGATTTTAGCACATAATTACCCCATAAGAAATCCATCAACATATGTACCCCACCTCTCAAAAATCTGAAAAACACAAAACTGCTGTTGTGAAACAAAAAATTAAAAAGAAGGAAGGGGAGAAAGTACCAAGCCAAAAACCTAACAAACAGCAGACCAGCAAAGAGCTCTCTAATGGCTGTAGTTGCCCCATGGAAAGTCTTTCAGCTGTTTTTCTCCATGCACTAGTAAGGACAGGGAAGAAAATTGAGGTACAATATAGCCAGTTCTTGGGCTGTGATTGTATTTTGTCCACTTGCCCAGGAGCAAGTCCCATTGAACACAATTGAACTGGATTGTGCAGCTAACTGGGGGAAGAAATGTTTTCTGCTATGAAGGGTTGGGTTCTTAACTTTCAAGTGAGAGACTTGTGGGTTCATGTTTCCCCAAACCTTCCTGGAATTGGGGGTCTCCCAGTTGAATGAATTTATTTGGGATCCTGAGGAGGAAATCTACAAGGTTGTGATCTAGTATAGTGTCTAGATCCGAGAAAGTCATGCTACCCCTCTATTCTGCCTTGGTCAGACTACATCTGGAATATTGTGTCCAATTCTGGGCACTGCAGTTGAAGGGAGATGTTGACAAGCTGGAATGTGTCCAGAGGAAGGCAACCAAAATGATCAAGGGTATGGAGAACAAGCCCTATGAAGAATGGCTTAAAGAACTGGCATTGTTTAGCATTTGGAAGAGAAGGCTGAGAGGAGGCATGATGGCCATGTGAGGGGAAGTCATAGCGAGGAGGGAGCAAGCTTGTTTTTGTTTTTTTGCTGCTCTGGAGACACAAAACAATGGCTTGAAACTACATGAAAGGAGATTCCATCTGAACATTAAGAAGAACTTCCTGACTGTAGAGCTGTTCAGCAGTGGAACTCTCTTCTTTGGAGACTTTTAAGCAGAGGCTCGATGGCCAACTGTTGGGGGTGCTTTGAATGTGATTTTTCTGCTTCTTGGCAGGGGGTTGAGCTGGATGGCCCACGAGCCTCTTCCAACTCTATGATTCTACAAGTCTCCTATACTAGTTATTTGTTATGCATATAATTAAGATTGCTTGCAATATTGCATGTATGTATATTGGTATACAGTTTTCCCCTTAACTTTGTGTTGTTAGAGGTTGTGGGAGGGCCTACAGACCATGTGACCCTGATCTTAGATTGTTCAGAGTGAGACTCCATTTTAGAATGCATTAGAATCAGAAGTCAATTGGAGTCAGTTAAGTCGTTAGTTGAGGCTAGAGTCAATTGGAAGTTAGAAGTCAGTGAAGTCTGTAGATGTCAGAGCAGGAGCATAGTCAGTATGTTGCAGTGAGATGTTCAGTTAATATATGAATTTGTTTGCAGCAGAAGTATAATACATTATAATACAGTTGATGTATAGTGTAGCACATACAGTTTGAAGTCTGTATAATTCAGTTAACATGAAACCAATAAGCAATATACCTGTATGTTAAATACACAAACTTTGTAAATAAATGGACTATGTTGACATTTAACAAAGACTACTCATTTTTTGGTCTCTTGAGAGCATGATTTAAAACCAATATATTTTAGGAGAGAGTACATAATATTTTGGGCAACTGAAATAACAATTCTGAAGCTCTGCTATATATTTTATGCATTGGCATATCTTTGTTCCTCACAGTTCAGAGAGATAACTAGGCATATCAGTCTAACAGCTGAGAAACCTAAATTGCCTTGCATGAATACTAGTAGATATTTACCACTAAGGAGAAGGTTGAGTTTTTAACTCTCCTCAGGAAGATAATACTTTACAGAAAGGTTATGATCTCTAACAAGGTGATGCCTTTCAAAAAGGCTGTGATTATTCGAAATATCAATTAATCTCCAAAAGGGTCAGGCTTCCAAAAGCTTGTGGAGATTCCTGGTTTTCCCAATACCCATGATTCCATAGCATTAAACCATGGCTGTTAAAGGGGTGTCAAACTGCATTACTGCTACAGTGTAGAGATGTCCCTTTGCTTGCGTAGAACTACATCTCATCTCCCATCATCTCGAGCCAACACACTAATTTGGACTTCTAGGGAAGGTAGATGGCAGGTCGGGTGGCTTCACCGCTTGGGGATGATGGGAGTTGTCAGATGGCCTCTCTGGAAGGCACCACATGAGTGAAGGATATGATAACTTGGTGGAACCGAGGATGAACCTTGTATTGTCAAAGACTTTCATGGCCAGAATCATCAGGTTGTTGTGACTTCTGGCCATGTTCCAGAAGCATTCTCTCCTGATGTTTCACCTGCACCTATGGCAAGCGTCCTCAGAGGTTGTGAAGTTTGTTATAAACTAGGACAATTGAGTTTGTATATCTGTGGAATGTCCAGGATGGGAAAAAGAACTCTTGCCTGTTTGAGGCAGGTGTGAATGTTGCAATTGGCCACCATGGTTAGCATTTAATAACCTAGCAGTTTCAAAGTCTGGCTTCTTACTGTATGGGGGAATCCTTTGTTGGGAGGTGATTAGCTCACCCTGATTGTTTGTTGTCTGGAATTCTTCTGTTTTTGAGTGTTGTTCTTTATTTACTGTCCTGATTTTAGAAGTTTTTTTAATACTGGTAGCCAGATTTTGTTCATTTTCATGGTTTCTTCCTTTCTGTTGAAATTGTCCACATGCTTGTGGATTTCATTGGCTTCTCTGTGTATCCTGACATGGTAGTTGTTAGAGTAGTCCAACATTCCTGTCTTCTCAAATAGTATTCTGTGTCCATGTTGGTTCATCAGGTGCTCTGCTATGGCTGACTTCTCTGGTTGAATTAGTCTGCAGTGCCTTTCATGTTCCTTGAATTTGGGTGCTGCCTTTGGTGGTCCTTATGTAGACTTATCCACAGCTGCATGGTGTATGATAGACTCCTGCAGAGGTGAGAGGACCCCTCTTGTCCTTTGCTGAAAGTAGCATTTGTTGGATTTTCTTAGTGGGTCTGTTAATAGATTGGGTTTCTTCATCAGCTTCCCTATGTGGATTGCCTTTACTCTCATGGCAGGATCGTGGGGGGGGGGGAGGGGGCTTGAGGGGCTCAGCCCCCAATTCTCAGGGTGGTCCACGAGAAGGCCTTACTGGTACATTATTTAAACTGTTATGTTTATTCATATCATGATCTGATCATCATGCTCAATATATCCCATATGCATGGGGGTATTGGGATAGTGATACAAAAGGTTTGCTAGGGTAGATCCTCTCTCACTCAGACTCAGCCCCCCAAAATCAAAATCCTGGCTACAGTACTGTCTCATGGCACTCAAAAACAGGGGAATTCCAGACAAGAAACAATCAGGGACAGCTAATCACCTCCCAACAGGGGATTCCTCAGGCAGTAAGAAGCCAGACCTTGAAACTGGTAGGCCATTAAATGCTAATCAAGGCGGTCAATTACATCATTAACACCTACCTCAATCAGACAAGAGTTCTTTCTCCCACAGATATACAACCCCATTTTCCTAGTTTCAAACAGACCTCACAACTTCTGAGGATGCCTGCCATAGATGCAGGTGAAACGTCAGGAGATAATGCTTCTGGTATATGGCCATAGAGAGAAAACTCACAACAACCCAGCGTTGAACCTGTTTATCTTTGCTGGAAGCTGGCCAAACTACAGGCTGGCAATAGTAAGGCTGTAATCCTGTCCTTCCTTACCAAAGTGTCAGTCTCATTAACATCACTATATTGAGGTACTTCTCAAGCATTGCCTAGGATTGCGAGGAGGCTGAATAGTCCAAAGGAATCACACTTCCGTTCAGAATCAGATATCGTTCCTCATTTTTCACTTACGGTATGGACGCAAGGACACGTGTATTGCTTACTTATTGGAGGCCATATGCCACCTTTTGGCGGCGCATACTTTGCTATGAGTTTTAGGCATTAGCCTCCAATAACCAAGCCATGTGCAAGTCTCATTGAATTCCGTGAGAAAGAGTTAACTGAGGCTTCAACTTCCCTCAGTTTCGATTGTTTTTAACCCACTTCGGAGGAGGTGGAGTCGTTTTAAAGCTCCATGAAAAAGCGACGGTATTGCCTTCCCAAGTTAACGCAGTGGAAGTTGTAGTTTGGTGAGGTACCTTAACTCTTTGGCAGAAAAGAGTTTCACCTTGTGAAACTCCAGTTCCCAGGATTCACAGCATTGAGCCAGAGCAGTTAAAGTGGTGCCAAACTGCATTAATTCCACAGTGTAGGTGCCCCCAATGCCTAAGCTTTACCGTAGTTGCTGGGCCGAAAGTAAGTAAGTCCAGTCCTGTCGGACTCTAGGGGTTGGTGCTCATCTCCGTTTCTAAGCTGAAGAGCCGGCGTTGTCCGTAGACACCTCCAAAGCCATGTGGTCGGCATGACGGCTCGAGGAGTTACCTTCCCGCTGGAGCGGTACCTATCGATCTACTCCAAATTTGCATGTTTTCGAACCTCTAGGTTGGCAGAAGCTGGGGCTGACAGCGGGAGCTCACGCGGCTCCCCGGATTTGAACCTGCGACCTTTCGATCAACAAGTTCAGCAACTGGCCTTTACTGCAACGGAATTGTCTTCTAAGAGAAATTGTGATTCTTACACTGTAAACAAAAAACTTCCAGATTGATGGCTGCCTCTGTATATCCTTGGGACACCACTTTAAATTCAATGCTATGGAATCCTGGGAGTCTTAGTTTGGTGAAGCCCCAGCAATCTGGCAGAGGAGGACAAAGACTTCGCAAAACTACAACTCCCACGTTTCCCTGGCTCCGAGGCATGGCGGTGAAAGCGAAGTCAAACTGCATTCATTCTACAGTGTGGATGTATCCTCAGAGGCAAGGTTCCGAGTCATAAGAGAGCGTGCCTTAGAATAGAAGTTGGGGGATATGTTTCTCACGAGACATCTCTGATCACCCCCCCCCCCCCAAGTATGAAGGGATAGCTACTCAGATCGTTTAGGGCCATGAAAAAGAATTAAAGCCAAAGACTCTACGTCGCACGGTTTCCTTATTTTTCATGTTCATTCCAGTTGGAGTCTCATCACACTAAAGAGAGAAAAATCCACTTAAAATCCGGTTTTTGCTCCCTGCAGAATTTTGGGGTTTGTAGTTTAGTGCGGCTGTTAAAGGCTCCTCCCTAAACTACAAACCCCAGAATTCTACAGGAGGCAAAAACTGGATTGAGGCCCTCAAGTGTTCCTTTGGTTTCCATTCCCAAAAGGTCCTGAGACCTCACAGCCCCTGAGGATGCCTGCCATAGATGCAGGCGAAACGTCAGGAGAGAATGCTTCTGGAGCATGGCCATACAGCCCGGAAAACTCACAGGAACTCAGTCCTTAGAAATGTTCCCATCACACCGACTTAATGTTATCCTCCTCCTAGCCTAACTCACTCCGAGAAGACCCATCTCGGGCACAACTACAACACAGAGGAGAGCTTGTAATTCTCTAGGGATGTTTCCAAATCCCGCGTTATTTTCGCCTGCCTTCCTGCCAAATGTTTCCAAAGTTGACGGAGTTGGTCCGACGGGTTGCTGTCACACTCCGAAGGTGCTGAAGTTCGAAGCGACGTCGAGGAAGACGGGCGTTCAATACACTTGGCAGAGGGGGCATCCACAAAGTCGAATTGATGCAGTTTGGCACCACTTGAACTGTTGCCGCTCAATAGTCCTCAATCTGGGGCTTTGTAGTTTAGGGAGTCACCTAACATTCCGTGATACCATAGCACTGAGCCATAACAATTAAAGTGGTGTCAAACTGCATTAATGCGACAAGGTAGACCTCACAAACTCTGAGGATGCCTGCTATAGATGCAGGCGAAACGTCAGGAGAGAATGCTTCGGGAACACGGCCATGCTGCCCGGAAAATTCACAACAACCCAGTGTAGACCAGGCATGGGCAAACTTGGGCTCTCCAAGTATTTTGGACTTCAACTCCCACAATTCCTATGGCTGAGGGGGGAAAGGAAGGGGCCTGAGGCTGTTAGGAATGGTGGGAGTTGAAGTCCAAAACACCTGGAGGGAGGGCCCAAGTTTGCCCATGGCTGATGTAGACGAATTCCATAGTGAAGTGAATTTATTTACTACTACGGTATCACAGTCAGTTCTTTTTCCACAGCTGCATTTGTTATACATACATACTTCCAGACTATATTTCTCTCTCTCTCCCTCTCTCCCTCTCTCTCCTCTCCCCCCCCCGCTCTCCTCTCTCTCTCTCTCTCCCCCTCTCTCCCCTCCCTCCTTCTCCCTCCCTCCCTCTCACTCCTCTCTTCTCCTCCCTCTCCCCCTCTCTCCTCTCTCTTTCTCCCTCCCCCTTCCTCTCTCTCTCTCTCCTCTCTCTCCTCTCTCTCTCCCTCCCTCTCTCTTCTCCTCTCTCTCCTCTCTCTCCTCTCTCTCTCCCTCTCCCTCCCTCCTTCTCCCTCCCCTCTTCTCTCTCTCTCTTCTCTCCCTCTCTCCTCTCTCTCCCTCTCCCTCCCCCTCTTCTCTTTCTCCCTCCCTCTCCCCCCTCTCTTCTCTCTCTCTCTCTCTCCCTCTCTCTCCCTCCCTCTTCCTCTCTCTCTCTCTCTTCTCTCCCTCCCCCCCTCCCTCCCCCTCCCTCTTCTCTCTTTCTTCTCTTCTCTCCCTCCCTCCCCCCTCCCTCCCCCTCTTCTCTTTCTCCCTCCCCCTCCCTCCCCCTCTCTCTTCTCTCCCTCTTCTCTCTCCCTCCCTCTCCCTCCCTCCCCCTCCTCTCTCTCTCTCTTCTCTCTCTCTCTCTCCCTCTCTCCCCCTCCCTCCCCCTCTTCTCTCCCCCCTCTGGTGCATCAGGATGGGAAAGGAGTCAGGATTTGAATCCCCCACAAACGTAACTATGGAGTCGGGAGGAAAGTCTCTTTTGGGGTTGGAAGTCGAGCGGAGGCGTTGAAATCACTTCCAGGGCTTTCCTTCGCCCCGCAATTTAATTTTGATCCCCACAGGAACTTTTCCAAACTTCGAAAGAGAAGTCAATGCCAACTGAAGGAAGGAATTGTCCCAGGAAGGTGGTTTTTCTAAGCTCCGGAAGCGAAGTCCCTCTGCAGCCGCACTGGCTGAGTGAGGGTGACCAGAGGAAAACTGCTGCCCTTCCACAAGGGCAAAAAACCCTCCAAAATCAAAACAAGGGCGATCCCATTGAGCTCATTCCGGACGGATCATGAGTTGAAGAAGTTTGTGAGGCTGCTATCAAAGCTCCCTCCTCTGTTTTCTCATAGACTTGTCACAAGCCCTGAGTCCTTTCATGCATTTGGGGCTTAGTGTGTTGCCTCCGCGCTTCATTTTTGGACAAATGTATTGTCGAAAGCTACAGTCACTCAGTTGCTGTAAGTTTTCCGGGCTGTATAACCATGTTCCAGAAGCATTCTCTCCTGACATTTCGCCTGCATCTATGGCAGGCATTCTCAGAAGTTGTGAGGTCTGTTGGAAACTAGGAAAGTGGGGTTTATATATCTGTGGAATGTCCAGAGTGGGAAAAAGAATTCTTATTTGTTTGAGACAGATGGGAATGTTGCAATTGTCCACCTTGACCAGCATTTAATGGCCTTGCAGTTTCAAGGTCTGGCTGCTTCCTGGTGTGAATGTTGCAACTTGCCACCTTGATTATCATTTAATGGCCTTGCAGCTTCAAGGTCTGGCTGCTTCCTGCCTGGCGGAATCCTTTGTTGGGAGGTGTTTAGCTGGACACAACATATTATTTGAGAACACAGTAATGCTTAGCCACTCTTAACAACTACCATGTCAGACTACCCAGAGAAGCCACTGAAATCCGCAAGAATGTGGACAATTTCAACAAAAAGGAGGAAACCAGGGAAATTCCAGACAATAATAAATTAGGGCCAGCTAATCAGCTCCCAACAAAGGATTCCTCCAGGCAGGAAGCAGCCAGATATTGAAATAGCAAGTCCATTAAATACTAATTTACCTGTTGTATGTTATAGGTGCACCCTGGAGTGCCTTGTGAGCCGCCCAGAGGGGGAGATGGTGGCAGGATATAAATAAAGTTTATTGTTATTATTATTATTAATCAAGGTGGCCAATTGCAACATTCACACCTGCCTCAAACAGACAAGAGTTCTTTCTCCCACGCTGGACATTCCACAGATATATAAACCCCACTTTCCTAGTTTCCAGCAGACCTCTGAGGATGCCTGCCATAGATGCAGGCGAAACGTCAGGAGCGAATGCTTCTGAAGTGACCATACAGCACGGAAAACTCACAGCAACCCAGTTTTGGACAGATTTTCCAAAGCCCTAGATTGAATCCACATTATCTAGAAAGAATCCAGACAAGACTTTCCCCTCCCGGGTGCGGCTTCATGCCCTTTAAAAATAACTCAATTGATACATTAATTAATTAAACGTAATTAATTACACGGAGAAATTCGAACAAAATAAACGTCGGATACCCCAAATAGGGCACTGTCCTGAACTGAGTCGCACTTGGGAACCCCCCCCCGCAATAGGCTCAAGCAGGAAATGTCAAACGAGCACAGGCTAACGAGTCCAATATCTTAAAAGGCCAGAATGGGTTCCTTTCCCTCGATCTCTCTGCCCAACTGCAAGTAATCGTAATAAAAAGAAACCCGTCCCGAAAGCGGATGAGTGTTTGCCGCGCGCAAAATCTTGCTAATCCCACAGGAATTTGTTTTATGTGGAAGTCTTTCTGATAGATCTTCCACCCTCTTCTTCCCAAACATTTCACCCAAGAAGAGGAAAGTTCCTGTAAGAGAGGAAATCGGGATATTAATGGCAATAATAATAATAACAACAATAATGGGGAAGGGGTCTGTACAAAAATCAATAACAAAGGCAGTTCTCTAAAGGGAATTAATTATATTGGATATATATTCCTCCTCGTACAAAATCCCCAGCAAGTACAACCCGCAAATTGTTTACGCCTCTTGACCTTCCTTCCTTCCTTCCTTCCTTCCTTCCTTCCTTCCTTCCTTCCTTCCTTCCTTCCTTCCTTCCTTCCTTCCTTCCTTCCTTCCTTCCTTCCTTCCTTCCTTTTATTTCTCTCCTTCCTTCCTTTCTCTCTTTCCCCTTTTCTCCTTTTTCTTTCCTTTCTTCCTTTCTCATTTTCCTTTCTCTCTCTTTCCTTTCTCTCTCTCTCCCCTTCCTTCCTTCCTCTTCTTTCTTTCTTCCGTTCTTTCTTTCACTCTTTCTCTCGTTCCTTTCTCTCTCTCTTTCTCTCATTCCTTCCTCTTTTCTTTCTTTCTTTCTCTCTCCTTCCTTCCTTCCTTTCTCTTTCCTTTCTTTCTTATTTTATTTTTCTTTCCTTCCCTTCTCTCCTTTCTCTCTTTCCCTTTCTCTCTTTTTCTTTCTTTCTTTCTCTCTTTCCTTCCTTTCCTTTTTCTCTTTCTCTTTTTCCTTTCTTCCTTTCTCATCTTTCTCATCTTTCTCTTCTTTCTTTCTTTCCCTGTTTCCTTTCTCTCCTTCCTTCCTCTTATTTCTTTCTTTCACTCTTTCTCTCTTTCCTCTCTCTCTCTCTTCCTTTCTTTCTTTCTTTTTCTCATTCCTTCCTCCCTCTTTTCTTCCTTCCTTTCTTCACTCTTTCCTTCTTTCTTTCCCTCCCCTCTCTTTTCTCTTGGTCTTTCGTTTCTTTGTTTCTTCTTTATTTCCTTCCTTCTTTCTCTACTTCCTTTTTTCCTTTCTCTCCCCTTCCTTCCTTCCTTTTCTTCCTTCCTTCCTTTTCTTCCTTCCTTCCTTTTCCTTCTTTCTCTCTTTCCATTCTTTTTCTTTCTCTCCTTCTTTCCTTCTTTCCTTCTTTCCTTCTTTCCTTCTTTCCTTCTTTCCTTCTTTCCTTCTTTCCTTCCTTCCTTCCTTCCTTCCTTCCTTCCTTCCTTCCTTCCTTCCTTCCTTCCTTCCTTCCTTCCTTCCTTCCTTCCTTCCTTCCTTCCTTCCTTCCTTCCTTCAGCTTGAGTTTCCATCTCTTTACGGAATTATTAGGAAAAAAGTTCCCTTGAAGCCAATAGGACCGACTTAAAAAAAAAACACCAAAAAAACCCCCTGGGATCCGATTTGCAACTGATCCGATTTTAAATCCTCCTCTTTCGATAAAACGACACCCCGCTGTTTTTCGGGCCATTCCCAAGGTGTTGGAATCAATGGGAAGCCGAGTTCTTCAGTAGCGCCTTAAACAACCCCTCTCTTCTTTTTCTTCTTCTCAGCTCAGCCATCCTCGCTATTCCTTTGGAATCAAGACCAGAGCCACCTTTTCCTTTCTGGAAACCAACGGATTTCACTTGGAGGCTTAAGGAGTAAAAAGAGTGGGTTAGACCCAGTGAAGGACTTTTAAGCTACCTGGTTTAGGAAGAGTCGGGTTTCAGTCACGCTTCTAAACTTTCCAAAAAGAAAAAGGAGGTAAAAATATGGGACTTTAGGGAGCCAGGATCGTGACCAATGGCTTCCTCCTATACAGATCTGCTCAGAAAATGTCTATTTAATGCAACAGGACTCGTTGTTTCCAGGTAAAGGGGCGCCGGGCTGCATCCTGCCGAAAATCGCATTCCTTCCCAAATTAGTTGGTGTTTGAGTCCAATTGAGAGCAATGGGACTTCAAGGTGGACGTGGTCGAGATAAGGCAGGCAGAGTCCATGAATGTTAACATCAAGACCACTCATTTTAACTACATTGACTTATTCAACTCTTAAGATCCGATGAAGATTTCACTTTCATTGAAATTAGCGGCTTATTATTTGCCTTGATGTCCTTTCCGACCCTATCGTGAGAATGTCTGGGGCTGAGAGGGTGTGACTTGCCCAAGGTCACCCATTGGGTTCCCATGACCCAGCCAGGAAAGGAATCTGGTTCCTAGAGTCCTAGGTTTAATTTGGAATAATAGAATCACTGAGTTGGAAGAGAGCACATAGGCAATCCAGCCCAAACCCCTGCCATGCAGGAAAAGCACAATCAAAGTACTCCCTACAGATGGCCACCCAGCCTCTGTTTAAAAGCCTCCAAAGAAGGAGTTTCTACCACACTCTGGCCGGTGTGAATGTTGCAATTGTCCTCCTTGAATAGCACTGAATGGCCTTGCAGCTTCAAAGCCTGGCTGCTTCCTGACTGGGGAATCCTTTGTTGGGAGGTGTTAGCTGGCCCTGATTGTTTCCTGTCTGGAATTCCCCTATTTTCTGAGTGTTTTTCTTTATTTACTGTCCTAATTTTAGAGGATTTAAAAAAAGATAATGGTAGCCAGATTTTATTAACGGTTTCTGTTGAAATTGCCACATGCTTGTAGATTTCAATAGCTTCTCTGTGTAGTCTGACATGGTGGTTGTTAGAGTGAAATGAGATGTGTCGCTTCGTTAGGCATCAGCCCTCTTCGGCAGAGAAGGAGTAGCTACAGGTCCCAGGATTTTATAGCATTGAGCCTGAGAGGTTCGAAATGGTCTCAAACTGCATTAATTCTGCACTCCAGATGCACCCTAGGATATGGGAGAAGATTGGGTTTGGAGTCCTCAGGGACCATGGAAACCCATTGGGCAACCTGGGACATAGCCTCTCAGCCTCAGAGAAAGGCAATGGCGCAACCCCCCCCCCTTGAATAAATCTGGTCTAGAATCCCTCACACATGATTTAAGGTCGCTATAAATTAGAATGTTACTGGGATCATCTCTAACTGGTCTGTGTCTTTTCCCTAATCTCTACACTCTAAATTGTGTAGTAAGAAGTTTGTGATCTGAACTACAGTCAACTCCAGGTCTTGTTTTCACTGACTGGATGGATGTTTGCCACCTTTGGCTGCAATCTGATTTTGATGTTGACCATCTGCATTGGTTAAAACAATGGTATTCCCCCGTAGCAACCTATGGATGTGAGAGCTGGACCATAAGGAAGGCTGAGCAAAGGAAGACAGACCCCTTTGAACTGTGGTGCTGGAGGAGAACTCTGAGACTGCCTTGGATTGAGAGAAGATCCAACCAGTCTATACTCCAGGAAATAAAGCCTGACTGCTCACCTTAGGGAAGGATATGAGAGGCAAAGATTAAGTACTTTGGCCACATAAGGAGAAGACAGGAAAGCTTGGAGAAGATAATCATAGAATCATAGAGTTGGAAGAGGGTCATCCATTCCAACCCCTTGCCAAGAGGCAGGAAAATTGCATTCAAAGCACCCTACAGATGGCCACTCAACCTCTGTTTAAAAGCCTCCAAAGAAGGAGCCTCAAACACACTCCGGGGCAGAGAGTTCCACTGCTGAACAGCTCTCACAGTCAGGAAGTTCTTCCTAATGTTCAGGTGGAATCTCCTTTCTTGTAGTTTGAAGCCATTGTTCTCTGTCCTAGTCTCCAGGGCAGCAGAAAACAAGCTTGCTCCCTCCTCCCTATGACTTTCTCTCACATATTTATACATGGCCACCACGTCTCCTCTCAGCCTTCTCTTCTGTAGGCTAAACATGCCCAGCTCTTTAAGCTGCTCCTCATAGGGCTTGTTCTTTAGACCCTTGATCATTGTAGTCACCCTTCACTGGACACCTTTCAGCTTGTCAACATCTCCCTTCAACTGTGGTGCCCAGAATTAGACACAATATTCCAGGTGTATAATGATGCTGGAGGAAATGGAAGGAAAAGGAAGAGGAGCCGACCAAGGGCAAGATGGATGGATGGTATCCTTGAAGTGATTAGAGTTTGAAGGAGCTGGGGGTGGCTACGGCTGACAGGGAGCTCTGGCGTGGGCTGGTCCATGAGGTCAGGAAGAGTCTGAAGACTGAACGAATAAACAACAACAACAACAACAACAAATAAATTAGAATTGGCTTGAAGTCACACAGCCACTATCACACCATGTTTATAACGTTTACAACTAACACCCCATGCTTTAAATGCATGGGGTGTTAGTTAGCACAACACCTTGGGGCAGCTCAGACCTGGGCAAACTTGGGTCCTCCAAGTATTTTTGGATTCCAATTCCCACAATTCCGAACAGCCCCAGGCCCTTTCCTTTCCCCCTTTCATATAGAACCATAGAGTTGGAAGAGATCTAATGGGCCATCCAGTCCAACCCCCTTGCCAAGAAGTAGGAAATTGCATTCAAAGCAGCCCCGACAGATGGCCATCCAGCCTCTGTTTGAAGGCTTCCAAAGAAGGAGCCTCCACCACACCCCGGGGCAGAGAGTTCCACGGTTGAACGGCTCTCCCCTTTGCCGCTTAAGCGACGAGCCTTTGCTGAGCAGTTTTACATTGATGCTGAACACGTTCCTTGGATTTTGTTTTGGCTTCCTAGCGGGGATATGCGCATGCGCGTGCTCTCTCCCCCTCCCTCGCTGGAGTTAACGCGTGGAATGACAGATTCTCCTTATTGGTCGGTTCCGCCTATGGAGAATGATTCACTTAGCTTATGAGACACCGCCCCCACCCCTCCAAAAGTACGCACACAGGCACACATACAAAACCCAACACACACACACAAAGGGGGTGGGTTCAGACGGGGAAAGCGTTCACTGGCCACTGCCTGTAATTCATTCTCATTAACATATCCCTTACCAAAATATATTTGGGGAGAGACTTGGGAAGGGACCACAAAATTGGGGCACCGCTCCCCCTAGCGGCCGCAGAGGAAATGGCCTTGCCTGCTCCCTTTTTTTCCATCGGAGGGGGAAACGCCCTTTCTGCTAAAGACAAGGAGGGAGGTACCCCAAGCCACGCCCCTATGTCCAGTAACCAATCGCCAGAGAGGATGCAAATCAACCTTTTCGCGCACAGCTGGCTCTTCGCCTGACCCCCTCCCTCGCAGTTAAATCCGCTTTTTTACATTTAGCTGATGGGGAGGTGGGACTTCAGGGATCAGAAAACACGATTTTGTGTCTCCAGATAAACATTCTACCCTCCAAAAGGATTTCCCCCCTTCAGTCCCCAAATTGCTAGTATTGCAGCCTGGAAATCATTCATATTCCTATCTACGCTGTAGAATGAAATGTGGTTTGACACCACTTGCCTTCTCATCACACTAGAGAATAAATCCACCTTAAACCCGGTTTCTGCCTCCTGCAGAATTCTGGGGTTTGTAGTTTAGGGAGGAGCCTTTAACAGCCTCACCAAGATACAAACACCAGAATTCTGCAGGAGGCAGAAACCGAGTCATTCTCTAGCGTGTTGAAGGATTGCCATGGCTCAGTTCTCTGGAATCATGGGAGTTGTAGCTTTACAGGGTCTTTAGCCTTGTTGGTGCCTCACCAAACTATGTCTTCTGTGATTCCATACCATTGAGCCATGGCAGTTAAAGTGGTGTCAAGCTATATTAATTCCACAGTGTAGATGCAGCCTAGAATGCCTTTTTGTTTTTCATCCCCTCGACAGTGCTACCTTGTCTTTGGATGCCTAAACCATGCCCTGAACAGAAGTCCTGGATTAAGGAGAGAATAGACATTTGAGAACTGAAAGGAAATTTCATTGCAAAGGGCAGAATTTCTATTGGGGGAAATGCCCCAATTTTCTCTCCCCCCCCCAAAAAACTTCTCTAACGCCAGGGAGATGTACAGTGGAACCTGAACTTAAGAGCATCCTAACATAAGGGTGTTTTGAGTTAAGAGCTATTGCTTGGCCCAGGTTTTGTTTTGACATGCAAGCATCGTTTTGAGTTAAGAGCTAACGCCAGAGTACTTCCTGCCTCCATGCCTTCTGCTCTTGTCCGCTTTGGGAGATTGCCGTCCACTTTGCTCTTGTCCGCTTTGAGGAACTTTGGGTTAGTTGACTTTGTGTGTGTTTTTTAAAAAAAATTCCTGGCATGTTTGCCTTCATGAAAAGAGGGAGAGAGATGGGGGAGGAGACTGGATTGAGTACAGTGTGAAGGAGGTGATACTTCTGCGCTTCACTTTGTGCTCTATGCTTCCTTGCCTCAACTTTGTGCTTCTACCATTTTAAAGTTGATCTTTCTTTTTGATTGTTCCCTGCATCTTCCCCTATAAAACATCATGGAGATTAAGATCCTCTGAGGAGGCCCTGCTCTCGGTCCTGCTATTGTCACAGGCGTGATTGATGAAGATGAGAGAGAGGGGGGGGGCTTCTTGGTGATTGCCCCCCACTATGGAACTCCCTTCCTGGCGAGATCAGATTGGCTCCCTCCCCTTCGGAAGGATGGTAAAAACTTGGCTGTTGGACCAAGCTTTCAGGACAGTGCAATAAATCAGCAATAGGAAACCTTACCAGGCCGATTAGATTAGATGCAGATGATCAAGACGGTTTTAAACAGTGTATTTTAATATCAAGATAAATGTTTTTTTTAATGTTTATGTATTCATATAACATACATACATGTTCTCTGTTCTATGCACATCATGTAGTGTTTTTAACCCATGTTTTTAGGATGTTTTTAGAATGTTTTAGAGTGTATAATGTGTTTTAACTATGTTCTGTATCTGACTTGTTGTGAGCCGCCCCGAGCCACCCAGGAGTGGCGGCCTAGAGGTCTGGCTAACAAATAAATAAATAATAAATATAATGATTTCATGCCCCGGCATTGAATGTTTGCCATATATATGCTGTGCCCTGACCCGAGTCCCCTTCACGGTGAGAAGGGTGGGATATAAATGTTTTAAATAAATAAATAAATAAATAAATAATGCATTTATACATTATTTGATATTTATGAAGTACATTTGCTTATTTAAAAAAACACATAACAAAAAAGGATGGGTGGGTGGAACTATTAATAGCATTTCAATGGGAAATTTGCTTTGAGACAAGAGTTTTCTTTGAATTAAGAGACTGGTCACAGAACAAATTGAACACTTAAGTCAAGGTATCACTCTGCTTATATACATTTCTCTAAGACTCTCATTCAGACCTGGGCAATTGCCGGCCCTCCAGGTGTTTTGGACTTCAACTCCCAGAAATCCTAGCCAGTTCACCAGCTGTTAGGATTTCTGGGATTTGAAGTCCAAAACACCTGGAGGGCCAGCAATTGCCCAAGTCTGCTCTAATTCTTACCTGGTTAGTTAGGCCTGTTGGATCTCGGCATTGGTACTAAAATCTCAGGATTTGTAGTTTCCTTGATAGTGGAAGGGCAGTTGTTGTTTGGAGTATTGTTTACAGTTGTCCCCTTCCCATTTCCATTATCTTTCTCTTTCATTCTCCAGACAGTGAAATGGCATACCTGCCATGAATAAATTTGGCCAATCCATTGCCCACCTTAGCTGGAAGGTGCCTGTAGAGAGCTCTACTTTCTTTCGACTGCATCCTTAGACAGCTGGCCCAAAGTCCCATGCAAATAGCATCACTAACCACACTTGAACTGGATTTAGTGTTTTCCAGTAAATATTCCAGTAGCAAGTTTGTAATGACTGGATTGGGCAAGCAAACCTGTTGTTCTTAGGAGTATCTCAAGCTATAGAATGTAAGGGACTGGCAATTCTTCATGTCCAAAGTGCAAGTGACTAGTAAAATAGACTCATAGAGTTGGAAGAGATTACAAGGGCTATCCAGCCTCTGCCTAAAAACTTCAAGTGAAGGAGGCTCCACCACTCTCTGAGGCAGCATATTCCACTGCTGAACAATTCTACCTATCAGGAAGTTCTTAATGTTTATGTTGAATCACTTTCCCATTTAATGGGATAATAGAAGTAATACAACCTGTGGGCCCTCCAGATGTGTTTGCATTGCAGCTGACCTCAGCCCTATAGCCAATTTCTATAACATCACAAGCTGCTTGTGTGTGACCCAAGATATATGTATATTTGTAATTAATGACAGCAGTGTGATTAAAAATAGTGAATCACACAGGCTGCACGTGTCATTGAACATAATTCATTGATCTCTCGGACTTCCAGTGAAGAAATTGAGCTGTGAACAGTGTCTCAGCAAGCTGGCTGAACACTAGGATGTCCTTGCGGGTTTATCAATTGAATTGAGTTGAGAAATACTTTTTCAGAAGACAAAAGGCAGACGCAAACTCCTCGAGACTCAATGGGTCTCACCTTCCCCACTGAAACAGAGGAAGGGGAGAGAGGAGGGAGAGATAATGCAACCCAGTAATGTTCTCATGCAAGCAGACCAAACAAAAGAAGCTCCAATTCACTTCTTAAAATACTATATTTATACCAGGATGAAATAATGAAAAGATGCCCTTAAATTTGCTGTGTTTACCAACTTTGTAGACAAAAAAAATATCTGAGAGGTGGTTTTTTTTTCAATGTCAGGAGCGACTTGAGAAACTGCAAGTCGCTTCTGGTGTAAGAGAATTGGCCGTCTGCAAGAATGTTGCCCAGGGCTGCCCAGCTGTTTTTGCTGCTTCACCATCATTGTGGGAGGCTTCTCTCATGTCCCCGCATGTCTGAGAGGTAAACTGTTATTTTCCTCTGTTGGAAATTGTAGATTTTTTTTTAAAAAAGGACTTTACAATCTAATGAGAGGAACTATTCTTCAAGAATCTTCTGCCGGATGAAACTATCTGGTGAGATCAATGACAAAGGGTGAAAGTGAATTAATTTGTAAAAGGTTATGTTATAAGAACAATGGGAATTAAAATGGTTTAACACACCTAAGAATTTGATAGCCATAACATCCTGGGACTGCATGGAGCCCCTAAACTGAGTCCAAACAGCAAATAAGACAGGAAGTAACCTTAGAGATGAACCACAGATAAAAGCATAGAGAAAACCATAGAGAAAACCATAAAGCTAGAGATACAGAAAGCAGGAAAACAACTAAAAGGGCTGTATGTGATAACATACTAAAAGTGAAAGTGGCTGAAGACAACATTAAAATAAATATTTGAAAATTAGACATCTGGGTGTTTTTATTTTTAAAAGACATCTTGATTACATAAACGAATACAAAGTCAACAAGACCAAGATTCAAAGATCAAGAAGAACAGAAAGAAGCTTCCAGAAAAGGTTCTCTTCCACAAGAAGAACATTTAATGAGGGAAATCTTGACCCAATTAAAAACTATTAAGAAAGTATGAGACCAAGTTTTTCAAGCCCATGCCAAACATCTGATTGAAACAGGAAATACCAGGATTATAGTATTAAGATAATGTCCATCTCAGAAATAAAGAAAATTAGAGCTTATTTTTTCCTGACAGATAAACTTAAGAAGAAAGGCTACAGATTCAGATGGGAAAACTCAGAAGGACTGATGATATCGTATAAAGCACAAATGTATTGGTTAACATCAGCCATGAAGTCCCAGGATTTCTATGAGAGATTCAGAAAAGACCTAGACCCAGAGGGAAGATCAGAGGACAAAAAAAGAGAACATCTGGGAGGGCAGGAGGAGATGGCAACCTCAACAGATACTGGATAAAGAAGTTGTTCAACTGCAATGGCAGGCCATTCCACATGATGAAGAATTGGATGATCATCTACTATTTCAAGAATGAGGATACTGATGATACTTTCTTTAAATGTAAATTGACTAAATGTGCCAAACAAGAGAAGAGCTTTTCATTATTTATGATTACTAGAAACAAAAAAATAAATTCCCATTCAAATTTATGAATTACAAATATGATGGATTTGGCAGAAATTGACAAATTGATCGAGATTATACAATCGCCATACTCTCCCAAACTTGAAGAAGAAATCTAATATTATAATAAACTGGACAAATTGACTAGGTTATTCCGAATTTGAAGAAAAATGACGACCATTTACCAACTATTTAAAAGAAGAAAAGCAAATGAAAATATTGGGGTTTTTTAATAGCACCAAGAGGAAATGAGTAGTATAGGGATGTAGGAATAACAAGAAGAGAAAAATTATATGCTGTAAAATTAATCTACCAGAGATAAGTTTTTATGACAAACGAATATCTTTTTATTATTAAGAGGACAGTAGAGTCAGGGTAGGAAGCATTAGTTAGGGGCTTCTAGTTTCAATTTCTCATTTTTTCTATCTCCTTTGGTTCAAAACACTATCTATCCACTTTTATATCCTTCCAGTTTAGATTAGAAAATAAATGTTCTTTGCGTTTTTTGGGCTATATGCCCATGTTCTAGAGCCCAAAAAAACCTACAGCGCAGTGATTCCAGCTATGAAAGCTTTTTGACAATACATTAAATGTTATTTATTTATATTTTCTTCTTCATAGAAACCCTTTTAGTATTAGACAGCAATGGAAGAAGATGAAAATGTAAGATATTTAAAATGCCCCCTTTTATATCCACACCTGTATCCCTCACCATTCATCATATATTTGCAAAAAGGAAAAGAAAAAAAATGGGTTGGTGTAGTTCCTAGTTTTTCAATATTATAAATACTTACATATAAATAGGAAAATTACCAAGGCAATTGTTATGGGTTGATTGAGATTACCACATAAGTCTGTTTCCTTTATATACTACCCTTGATAAACTGGTCATACATAGTTGCTGGACTTTGTCACATCACTCATCCCTAGATAAGTATAGATGCACCCAGGCATGTAGCCAGGAGGGGGGGGGCTAAGGGGGCTTCAGCCCCACCAGAAATTCTCAGGATGGTCCGCGAAAAGGCCTTACTGGTACATTATTTAAACTGTTATGTACATTTAAATCATGATCTGATCACCATGCTCATTATATCCCATATTAATGGGGTTATTGGGATAACAATACAAAAGGTTTGCTAGGGTAGACCCTCTTCCACCCAGTCTCAGCCCCCCGAACCAAACTCAGCCCCCGAATCAAAATCCTGGCTACGGCCCTGGATGCACCCAAAGTACATCCATTCATTGTGGACTTCTCCATTTCTTGTTGTTTCCTAACTTACCAGCTATTTCAGTCTTTTCTAACAAGTTGTGTCATGTCATGATATGCTCAAAGTACAATCACAACAGTTTTATCTTCTAAAATAAATTGAGGATTGTTTTGCTCTTGATCCACTTATTTCTCTTTTGGCAGTCCATGATACCGGTAGAACTCTTCTTGAGCAACACATTTCAAATGAGATGATTAAACTTTCTGTGGGCTTTCTTAACTGTCCAGTTTTCACAACCATAAAGAGAAAGCTTGTTGCTTGTTGTATACAAACAAAGCATATGTGGTGTAAAAAAAAGGAAGCCTCAACCATCACTTAAAATATAACTGTGATCATCATAGGTAGTGAAATGGCTATACATTGCTCTTTTTCTGTTCTTGTTGTCTCTCTCTCTCAAACACCTTTTTGTTAGGGAAAAGGTGCTTTTATTACCGTTTTAATATGATTTTTTGAAAACCCCATTTAGAGAAATTGTTAGTTTAATCAGATAATGAAATGTTGATTAGAAAACTGAATTTTGTTGTTGTCAAACTACAAATGCAATAATCCAGAAGTCATTTCTACTCTGGTATCAGAGTGAAACATAGTCTGCCCTCCATATCCATGGGATCTGTATCCAGAGATTCAAGCAGATATATCTTGAAAATATTTAGGTAAAATAAAAATAAACAACAAACCTGATTTTGTCATTCATAGAGAACTACAGGCCCTTCTACACAGCCATATAGCACAGAATATCAAGGCAGATAATCCACAATATCTGCTTTGAACTGGATCATCTGGGTTCATAGTGTCATATAATTCAGTTGAATGTGGATTTTATGCAGCTGTGTGGAAGGGGCCTATGTTGATGTCTAGGCATACCCTGTTGTAGCTTCCCACCATTTCACAGATCCTCAGGCTCTCTCTTGTACTCCTTGCCATTTTACTCTGCCATTGTATATAATGGGACATGACCACCACAGATTTTATTTATTTGTTTATTTTATTTATTATTTAAATAATAAAATAATTATTGTAAACCGGAGCGGTTTACAACATAGCTCGAAGAAAGCAAATACAGTAATTAAACACATGATAGATAAAACAATAAAACAATAGGTAAACATTTGAATAAAACATAATAAAATCACAAGCTTTCGAAGGCCTGTCTAAACAGGTACGTTTTGCAGGCTCTGCGAAAGGAAACTAGGCTTTGCAGAGCCCTCGTTTCTGGTGGCAGCGAGTTCCATAATACAGGGGAATATAATATAATACTGAGAATGCCCTGCACCTATTTTGATATCAATAGGGGGTGCTGGAACTAAAGCTCAGTAAAAATCAAAGGCCAACCATACTAGTCTCTCAAAATCTGTGCAATGAATGAGCAAACAGGGTCAGCCCTAGAGCTAGGTTGACTTGGCAGTGTTTCACCTGGTTGCTACTCATAATGCTGTTGGGATATTGCTATTCTCAGGAATTAAATGGAGAAGTTCCTTCCTATGGCTTGTGTAAAGTTCTTAGTGCCATTTAGAAAAGGTGCTTGCTGAGAAAGCAGCTCGTCGACTGATTTTTAATTTTAATGCTTTACTTCTCTGTTGAAGAACACTTCTTGTTTGCTTTGCAGAATGTCAACAGATCTCCCCAGTGAATAACTTCTTCTGAAAAGTCAGAATTTCCTATATTGACTCTGATATCAACTTGAGGATATGAATAACACTGCCTGCAGCTTGGTCTCTTAAGTAATGCATTCTATCACAGTCACGATTAAAACATCTAGTTCCTGCTTTCCCATATGAAATGTAGCAGCCTTTTAGCTTATGCTGTCAATCTTCTTCCCACTTCCCAAATGGAGGGGGGTTATGTTGCTGTTCTTACAAGTGGTTGAAAGCTCAATGAAATGCCTTCTTCAGTGATTAGAGTCAACATGCTTAATCTCATTATTATAAATGAGATAACTATTAAGAACATAGATCACTTTTTAAAAAAGCGTTAAGGTGGCTTAAGATTATTGACTTAAATGGGTTTAAGCATGCTTAACTCAGTACTAGATCCTGACCATGTTGTCTATCCATTAAAACACAAAAATACACACAGATATTTCTAGTATAACTTAATTTTCTTCTATTAGTTTAGCTGATCAGGAAAACAGTCCTTGAAACTAGAAATAGTTTTCACATGAGAGTTTGTGGAGATAACTGTGGATAAAGCTGGACAATCCCCTCTACTGAACCTCTGACAATGTAATGTAAAATACAATAAATTTGATGTATTGTTGAAGGCCTTCATGGCCAGAATCACTGGGTTGTTGTGAGTTTTCCGAGCTGTATGGACATGTTCCAGAAGCATTATCTCCTGACATTTCACCCACTTCAATGGTAGGCATACAGCCCGGAAAACTCACAACAACTCAGTTGTGAAATCTGTTGGACACTAGGAAAATGGGGTTTATATATCTGTGAAATGTCCAGGGTGGGAGAAAGAACTCTTGTCTGTTTGAGGTAGGTGTGAATGTTGCAATTGGCCAACTTAATTAGCATTTAATGGCCTAGCAGTTTCAAGGTCTGGCTTCTTACTGCCTGGGGAAATCCTTTGTTGGGAGGTGATTAGCTAATCAAGGTGGCCAATTGCAACATTCACACCTAACTCAAACATACAGGAGTTTTTCTTCCACCCTGGACATTCCACAGATATACAAACCCAATTTTCCTAGATTTCAACAGACCTCACAACTTCTGAGGATGCATTTAGGCCCCAGAGTTACACCTAACTTTCTATATACAATCCAGATTATTTTCTATATACAATCCAGATTATCTGCTTTAAACTGTATTTTATGGCAGTGTAGAGTCATATAATCCAGTTCAAAGCAAATAATGTAGGTTATCTGCTTTGATGATATGAATTATATGGCAGTGTAGAAGGGGCCTAAGACACATCTAATGCTGTCTGGAAGATCACATGTGTCAACCATCTCCTTCCACCCAGGGGATAGATCAATGGTATCTGAGCTCCTACTCAAAACCAAGATGGAGACTGTAAATTTGATGACTGATAGGTGAATAGGTATCACATGAGATCTAACAAAGACTGCCATGATCAAGGCGATGTGGTGGACCTCATCTTTTTCAGGTCAAGGAAGATGACAATTCAGATGTCTGCTACTAGTATGGTGTACAATATGAACAGGTTTTGTTTTGGTTTTGGGTTTTTTTGCAACATATAGCAGAAATACAAAGAGACAGCAGTCCTTGTACAAGCAAATATTAGACACATTTTCTCAAGATAAGCCTGGGATCAATCCATTGTTTTCAGTTTCCTAGTAGGATTGAAGCAGTAACCTAGTATACTGATGATCAGTCTTGAATTGTGTCCATTACCTATAGGTTCTGGGGACTTCAGTTTATCATCCTGGATGGGGAATCAAAGGCCGCTGTTATGAGAGAGCTTTCCCCCCTGCAGAGTTTCACTGAAGGTCCATTATTAAAACTACTAAAGTCATTATTCATGCCCAAGCTGCGTCAATCACTTGGGCTGCACAATGCCTGAGTGTAAATTATAACATTATCTCTGAGCAGAATGATGATAATAAGAATAATAACGTTAGAGTCACAGTGCCGCTAGGCCATGATCCTCCTCTTGATCTGTCAGATTTGTTTTGCAGCATGAAAGGGCTGGTTTCTTCAATCCCGGGTGCAGACATCATTAGAACTGTCAAGGGCTTCAGCAGGACTGGGCTGATATCACTCAGAGCCATGGCCATTCTGTTCCTTGGAGAGCCTGACTTGGGAAGC
The DNA here is from genome assembly GCA_030556195.1 of Anolis apletophallus. Classification (NCBI taxonomy): domain Eukaryota; kingdom Metazoa; phylum Chordata; class Lepidosauria; order Squamata; family Anolidae; genus Anolis; species Anolis apletophallus. The sequence goes on along the minus strand of JARBWK010000006.1, from coordinate 53,363,284 downwards.
AGTTGCCAGGGCAGAGAGCCGCTGCGAGCCATTCTCCTTCAGAACGACGTCCCGGCGAGCTGTCCTGCAACTGCCCTCTGTAAGTCACAACATGAAGTAAACCGCTGTCAGCGAGATGAAAGACTCCTTTCCTCTCATCTCTCCACTGCAGAATTACTTCAGTGCTACACTGTATTTTATGTCAATACCTATTTTATGTTTATTATTTTTCCCTCTCCAAAATAGAAAGGACAGAAAAAAGAAAGAAAGAAATGCATTGTTCATTGGATTCCTGATGCTCTGTGTATCCTAGCAACTTTTTATACCACAGCTTAAGGTAGCATGCAGTACATTCAGCATCACCAATAATGTAGACCTGCAGATGTCTGAAGGTGAAATTCACTATTAATCATTTACATTTAGCAATTATTGCACCTGTCTTGGCACTTTTTATTGGACACACTATTTTGCAAACTCTAAAGCTGAGAAGATGCATTGTGGGGACTTGGAGGACTCTTCAATTTTGTGGGTCTCTCCCCACCCTCTAATACCATTGAGGATTTATCTGAAATGTACTGTAACATGGGGTCCACAGTTCCAGAGAATTTCACAAGATAGGACAGGGAAAATATAGTAGCATTTCACATTGTGGTCAGATTGTGAATTCTAAGGTTTTCCAGACAAAAAAAAAAGCAGAGGGTGGTAGAAACTTCTGGGAGTTGTAGTTCAAAAAAAGGAAAACAATTCTAAGCTATGTCCTTAGTGCTAGGATAAGCTTGGATTTGTAACTTAAAAACAAAACACTAGAACACCAAGGTAGAAAAATCAAATACAAGGTTTTAAAGACTAGTATTGCAAATATGATTTCATGTGCCGTATGAGTTGTACACTGTATATACAAATAGAAGCTTCCATGTGAGTTATTGTAGCTCAGAATTCCAGCACAAAACTCCGGAAGTGGTGAGCAAAGCTACACAAAGACCTAGTCCAAGGCAACCCATTAGTGCTCATACTTTATGGCTGGAGAACACTGGGGCTGAAATATAAGTGGTTAGCACAAGGCCAGCCATGACAAGGAGCTTTAAAAAAATCAGTTTTACATGGTGTTGCTAAACTATTAGGAACCAGAATGTCTTGCCAATCTCCCCTTCAGTAACAGAGGCAGTATGTGTCTGTCTATCAGTTGCTAAGAAACAGGAGTGGAAGAGTGCTGTACCGCTCACGTCCTCCTTATGGGAAACTGGTTGTTAACTCTGTGAAGAGAATGCCAGACTAGATAGGTCTTTAAGTTGATCCAGCTTGCCTTTTGCTTACTGAAAATCAACCAGAACTCTTCTGCTCGATGTCATGCTTGCCTCTAGAAGCTTCATGATGTAATGGCTGCAAGCAGTCTTAGAATTTTGATTCTTTCAGCCAAAAGTGATTAGAGAACAGTTTAATCACCGTTTGTGTACCACTGACAGACACAATGAAGAAAAGAAAGAACTGATACTACATGCCTGACTGTGTTACCTTTTGTTTTATGCAGGATTAACCTTTTCCTTTTCACAAAATTAAAAACCACATTAAAAACAGCTCCACTGGCTGCTGATAAGTTTCCGGTCCCAATTCAAGGTGCAGGCCATTACCTATAAAGCTCTAAATGGCTTGGGACTTGCCTATCTTTGTGACTGCATTTCCCCCTATGAGCTCACATGATCTTTAAGATCTTCTGGGGAGGCTCTTCTCTTGCTTCCACCTCCATCTTAGGCACGGCTGGTGGGGACGAGAGAAAGGGTCTTCTCAGTTGTGGCTACCCCAGCTCTGGAACTCCCTCCCCAAGGAGATCAGGCTAGCACCCTCCCAGTCCTCCTTCCACAAGGACTTAAAGACATGGGTTTTCCATTGTGATTTTGGCTAGGCAATTCCTTAGACAGCTGGCCCCAGTTAGGATCCGCCCCCTCAAATCTTGTCCTCAAGCTCTTTATGATTGTTATATCCAAATCCTTAATGGTAAGCCCTTCTTATCCTCATAACTGCTATATGATATTTGCACTTTACGCAGTAGCTCTATCCTCTAATGTTGTGGCACCAGTCCGCCTACCCACAATGAGACATTGAACTTTGCTATTGGTTGTTGGTTTTGATGTATGTTTTATATACTGCTTAATGATATTGTTTTTATTTCTTTATATTGTTTTTGTTGTTGATATGCATTTTAATGTGTTATGTTTTAATTGCTCTGTTGGGCCTGGTGCCATGTAAGCTGCCCCGAGTCCCTTTGGGGAGATGGAGGCGGGATATAAATATAAAATTATTATTATTATTATTATATGAAAGTAACCATGAGACAAACTATATAGGTTAAACAACCCTTATCCAGAATTCCAAAATTTGAAATAATCCAAAATCGGCCAAGTGGGTGGCTGAGACAGCAACAACTTTGTTTTCTGATGGTTCAGTGTACACACACTTCATAACATTTAAAAAAGTATTGTGTATCAAATCATTTTAGGACTGTGTGTGTAAAGTATATATGGAACATACATTAATTTCATATTTAGACTTGGGTCACATCTCCAAGATATCCAAGTGTGTGTGTATGAATTTCAAAATCTGAAAGGCATTTTGAATAAGGGATACTCAACCAGTACTTACAAAAAACCCATCTGCATTGTGGAATCTTTTTGTAGCTATACCACAACAGAATACAGTCAAGGACAAGTGCCCATCCTCCTATATATGAAAAATTAACACAATAAGGAAAGATGATTCAAAACACCATTATCCTGTCACATGAGCTTTCCACCAACATAAAAATGTCAATGGTGAGAATGAAATGTTGTAGTTGTTTTGGCTGTCATTTGATGATAGTAGGTGGATATCACAGAAATCAATGGTAATAGAAATGAGAACAATGAACTGTTGAGCAGATATGAACTTCAAGGAAATTGCTTTTTGGCTTGAAGCTGCCCAAATTTCCTAGCCAAGTAGTGGGATTCTGGGAGCTGTAATCCGAAATGTAATGTGTATGAGATGTGCAGCAGAGAGTACACCCACATGGGGCTAACATTTAAATACTCAGTATTTGTTCAAGGAGGAATACATTTCCTCCACTGACTGAAACTAGCAGACTTATTCTAAAGAAAATAATTAGGATGAATATCTTCATATACATTTTCCATCTTGGTAATCTGAAACTAGTTTCATTGCTTCTGTGTGAAGCCTATTTCTTTAACTTGACTTTTGACAAAGGGGAAAACCAAAGAAGATTAATATAGGCATACATCTTTGACTGAAAGACAGAAACTGGGGAAAGACTGATCTCATAGTGAGAGAATGCTCTTATCACCATGGTAAGCCGGGGCTTGCTTGCAGCCTTGGTTCAAGGTTGTGTTCAATTCTCTATGCCAACAGAGAACCTTCCTATGCTGGAGAGATACTCAAGAGATCAATTAAGTGCCATAGAAAAGCAAAAAGCAAACAGAGGAAAGCTTTCTTAAAATTTACCTTCCACAAAGATTATTGAGTTATATGCATTGTTTATTGTTTGTCTCTAGGTGCACATTATTTTAAATGTCATACATGTCTAGTAGCAGTAAAACAGATAGTTTGTGTACATAGGAAAACTTTGTTGTCTATCCACACCCTTTGATAAAAAATAAAATCTTTGTCAGTTTTCATTCTATATAGCCGAGCAACAAGGAACTGCTTTTGTGCTTTTAAGGGTCCTTCCAGACATGCCCTGTTTCCCAGGATCTGATCCCAGGTTTTCTGCATTAAACTGGATTATATGAGTCTCCACTACCAGATAATCTGGGATAAACAGAAAACCTGGGATCAGATCCTGGGATATAGAGCCTGTCTGGAACTACTACCCAGAACTTGTGGTCAGATGCAGGGGGAGATCGGTCAATCAAAGGTCATTTGCCTTTGCCTTCCCCTGAGACTTGCCCAACATCACATGTTGGATTTCCATGACTGAGCAGGGATTCCAGCCCTAGTTTCTAATGTCAATAGTCTAATGCTCAAACCTGTGGAGATGATCAGGCCAAATTTGATGACCAAGACTTCTATGGTCTTGGTCATTGGGTGTATCATTTATTGGTGCAACCTATTCTTTTACGCATATTTCAATGTCCAAAAGAGACTTATTGCTACAAATTCAAATCAACCAGATGAAAAACAGTTCATGTTTGGCCAAGTGATGTCAGGCCATGGTCAGGGTGGCAAAATGTATTAATGAGGAAGGACACACAATCTAGGAGAAGCCACCATCTTTTCTTTCTCTGCTGAGCTGACTGCAAACCACTTTTTCACTTGGAAATACATTTGCAGCAATTGAAATAAGTTGTGGATAAAGAGGGAAGGTGGGAGGAGGAGACAGAAAGTGGACATTTGAAATGGGTGTTGCACTCCAGGACAGGAATAACCCTTTGACTTTAAACACCACACGTTAAATAGGAAAACAATCCTTTTATTGAAGATAAGTAAAAAGCAGAAAAGTAAAAAGCACTTTAAAGAAACAGGTAAATCCAATTAGGTAAGAAGAGAAGCAGGAACAAATTATTCCAAGGTAGAGTTCAGCATAGTTCACGAAAACAAAGTCCATACATCTCTAATACAATCCAGAAAATCAGGAATATATTGATCCAAGGCTTGGGTAAGCAATCATAAAAATCCAGGAATCAAAACCATGAAACAAGAAGTATTTTAGCATGAATCTTCAAAGCAAGGCTTCCATGAAACAAGGACGAGAACTTAGCTTGATTCTAAATGATGCTTCATCTGACTACATATCCTAAACTTGGGACTTTTATCTCCTCGTTAGCTAGGTCACTAGTGTTCAGAAATTGGTTTCTCTTTAGCTGAGGCTTCGTTATTGTTTTCTGTTGGAGCCTGGCAGAGCACCGAAGCCACTGTATGGCTCTCCTGTTTTGACTGATTTCCTCTCATCTATCTCTTTGCTTATTATCTATTGGCTCATGAATTTCTGCAGGTGCTGAGCTATCTTCCTGTTCTCTCTCCTGGGAACCCTCTGGTAACAATTCAGAAAGCACACTATCATCCCCACACCCCTCAGGGACATTCTCACGTGAAACTACAGGGATCTCCTGGTCATTCTCTGCATCAGTATCGCTGTCCAAACCATTGCCATCTTGAAACTCATTGACATCATTCCCCACATCCAAAGCACCGTGATCCTGAAACACGATCACGGGCCGAGCTCCAGCTGTGGGATTGCAGAAGATTAATTAGGATTTTCTCCACCAAATTGGGAAAGTGGGAGGAGGAGACAGAAACTGGACATTTGAAATGGTGCTGAAAAGGTGGTATCACAGATGATTAATCAGGATTTTCTCCACCAAATTGGGACAGTTGGTGATTATGCAAATTTGCTTCTTCAGATGAATATAACTTCACCCACGTCCAGTTACGCTTCTTTATCTGCACTGTGTGCTTTCCCCAGAACCTGGGGAAGGGCATGCAGCTGTTTAACTGGTAGCCACAGTTGCGACCAAATTTAGTAGCAATTCCAGTGACTAGAGAAATATATAAAGAGAACAAGGATAAGGAGGAAGTGGGAAGAATAAGGAGAAAACAAGAAAGAGGATTCAGCAAGCAGGAAAATAAAAGGAAGCAGCTTAAAGATTTGATAAGGTACTAACAAACCTATGAGATTTCTATAAGATGTTTTTAGGCTGCACAATTTTTGTGCTGGACAAGCACCAAAAAGCAACCCACAAAAATACATTGGGGCTATATGCAGACTATGACCCTTGTGTTTTCTACGCCTGATCTAGATCAATTGGTTTCTCCAACCACAGGCCCTCCAATTTATGTTTCAGCTTTCAGCTTGTACACTTGTTAATATGATGATAATAATAAACTGTTGTAATATGTATCTGCTAGGATAGACTCCTATATAACCAGGGCTTCAGCTGAATAGTTGAAAAGCAACCTTTTTGTTAAGCCTGTTGCTACTGGCTGCTTGACAAGATGGTAAATATTATTGCTGGTACAGCATGCCATGGTGATCCTAGGAGGGCGACAGGGCTGGAAAGCATGAATACAATGTACCGTCTGTCTGGTAAATGGCCAAAGGGTAGTCTTAGCTCTGAAATCAACACCATTCTGTTATGAAGAAAAAGAATACATTTGGCTTTGCAAAATCCGGAGAGTTTTAGAAAGCAGGGGTCTTATACCTTGGCTTTTTCAGTCCAGTTTTGAAATCGAAAGCAGCACACCATAAGAAAAAAGAAACATTTGGGTTTTTGTATCAAAGTCACACAAAAGTACAAATACGAGTAAAACCCAGACCACCCATGGTGAGAGTGTTCTCGTTAAAGCTACAGTCAACTGACCTATGCACTGGAGGGTTTCTGTTGCTGATGTAGGTTTGAACTAGACTATCACAGCCTGAATTTTCAAGAATCCTTGGGGGCAGAAGTTCATAAAACATATATTTCTTTCTTTTGTGTGGGAGAAAAATATTTTTCACTGAAGCTCAGATGGATACATACACACACTGAAACTTAGGTACATGCACGTATACTCCAGAGGAAATTGTAGGATTAAATCAGATAAATGATAGAAGCTAGTGACCCTAAAGGCGCCAGATGCTATCTGACCTTGGAAGCTAAGCAGGGTCTGCCTTGTTTCTTACTTTGATGGGGAACCATCAACAAATACCAGACATTGTATGCTGTATTTCAGAAGAAGCTGGCAAAACCGAGTACTCCATGCCTAAGAAATTCATAGGGTTGTCGTAAGTTGACAGGCAAACTGAAGGCAGACAAACTCACTCTCTCACATACACACACACAATGATAGTACAGTTGGACTTTTGTATATATTCATGTATCTAAGTGTCCATGGCTTGAAAATATTTCTTCCTAAAAAATCCTCAAAGCAAACCTTGATTTTGCTTTGGATATGAGAGATACCACTTTAATATGCCATCATATTCAACTGGACTTCAGTTTCCATAGCAAAGGATGCTGGTCTTCCAAATTGAAACCCTAGTGATACTAAGGGTTTATTTCATATTAATGCCTTATCAAGTGCATTTAATACAGAGATGATAGACAGTTGAAAGCTAAACTAATGTTTCTGTTGCCTTTGGAACGGCAAAGGGATATAAGACTGGTAAGGTTGGAATAACATAGGCTTTGGAGCTTTGACATCGGTATTAGTGCTATGGCAAATTTTTAACACATCAAACACATTTGATGTTGTTTTGATAAACCCAAGAAGGAAAATTGAATGATATGAACCTTTTATTATCTTGGTTCATCAGTCTTACACAGCTTTGTATTTTAGCTGATCTGGCCTTAAAAATGTTTTGACTGTCAGGTCACACTTGTTCCTGGTTGGATCAATTCTAGATGGATGTAGTCTAAAGGAAGCACAGAGGAATGCGTAAACCACACAGTCTCATTGACTTTTTCTGGATCCAATGTCTCTTTTCCTTTTCTCATCTTTGTTTTATATCTGATTGTAAGCCTTTGAATTTAATATCTCACTCATGTGCATCTTCCAGTATAGTAATCTTTAGCTGAAATCTGGAATATATTTTAGTCCCTACACAGGGCCATTTTACACTACATAGTTATAACACTACATTCCACTTTAACTGCCATGGCTTCATCCTATGGAATGCTTTGGTTTGAAGAGCGATGCATAATTCTCTAACAGAGAGCTCCAGTGCTTCATCAACACACAGACCTTGGAATTTCATAAGTAGGCAAAGTAGAGTTATAGTACTACAATTGCATACTGTGATATAGGGATTCCATTTCAGCTTTTCTAAAGGTTGAAAAGACACCCCCAGTGAGAATTTGGGGAGTGGGGGGAACACAACAATGTACCGTATATATTCTCGAGTATAAGGCACCTAATTTTACCACCAAACCCCCCCCCCCCCAAACCAAAACAAAACGGGAAAATGTATTGACTAGAGTATAAGCCGAGGGTGGGAAATGCAACAGCTCTGGGTAAATTTCAAAATGAAAATCGATACCAATAAAATTACATTAATTGAGGCATCAGTACGTTATCACCTGTCACCCACCAGATAAAGAGTCTTCTCGGTGGTGGCACCTGTGCTTTGGAATGCCTTGCCTGATGAAGTACCTTTGATTAGAGAGCTGTCCTCTTTTCGGAGGGCGTGTAAAACTGCTCTCTTTTGGCAAGCTTTCAATTTAAGTAGCCCTCTGTAAACTCCTGTCTGAATTTATAGTAGAATTTTAGTATGTAGTTTTAGTTATTTTGTTGTTGTTCTACTTTTACTGTGTATGTGCTTTTAGAATTGCGGAAACTGCCCCGAGCCTATGGGAAGGAGCGGTATAGAAATTGAAATAAAAAAATAAAAAATTAAATCAATAAATGTTTTTGAAAATTTACATAAATCTTTAATTTAAGATATGACTGTCCAATTCTGATTAAACCATTATTCTGACCTTCTTCAATTTGAATCTTCTTATGTATGTTTCCAATAAAAATAGAGTAAAATAATAAATTTAATAAAATAATACTAATAAAAGAGTAAAATAATAAATGTAATAATAATAGAGTAAAATAATAAATGTGATGAAAATAATACTAATAACAGAGTAAAATAATAAATAACCTTGACTTGAGTATAAGCTGAGGGAAGCTTTTTCAGCCTAAAAAGAGGGCTGAAAAACTAGGCTTATATTCAAGTATATACAGTACTTTCTATTGTGGTCTGTATAAAGTTCTGGACACATTGATGTCTCCTCTCCTTTAGCGCCTCTTATCCCATACTACAGAAATATGGTGTGTGTGTGTGAAGTACTACACTACAGTGTCAGGACAGCTGTCCTTAAATAGCCAGTCAGTCTCCATTCCTAATGACACATCGATGGCAGTTCCCTCATCCCATGTGGAGGGGCAGATGGGATTGCCCATACCCACTCCTTTCTCTCTTAATGTGGGAGACAATGGGAAGCTTTCAATTAATCACTAGAAAGGAAAAGCTCCCTTTGCTCTGTTAATTAAGCAAATTGTCTCCCCCTCCACTGTTCATAGCCAGTTTTCCAATCAGTGGTGATTGGCAGCTGTCTTGTGAGGCATTATGGTTGAAAAGAACCCTTCCCTGTCTTAAGACAAATGTCTCCAAATAAACAATAACAGAAGATGACTACACTATAGAAATAAACAGAAAAATTGTTTACGAAGATCTCATTTCATTCAAAATGCAAGGGATCTAGTCTTTAATTTCTTGCCTCTGTTTATATTGCTTTTATTTTTCTACTGCCAGGTTTAATTGTCTGTGCCAACCTGGCATTCTCAAACACCAGCTCTTCTGCACAGTTTGGTACTTGCTGGGAAAAGAGGGGCAGGCAAAGCAAAAATGCAAATACTATTGATGCCTTGTTCAGCCAGGAAGCAGTTGCTCACCTGCTGAGTTTGGGTCCGCAATCTTGATCTATGCATTTTGTGACCTCATCTTGATTATTGTAATTTTCAGTGTCTAGGTATGAAGCTCTTGACCTGACAATGTTAAAGAACACTATCTACACGGGCTCTCTGCCAAACAACAGATCAAATTGATGGTTTTAGACCTTATCTTAGACACTCTCTATGGGGTATTAGTGTGGCAGGCTGGCTCTCCCTGCGTGATCATGACCTACCAAACAGCTGCCTTCCACTGGAACAACAGAAATGTCACCTGGTGATTTCAATGTGTGTGTAAGACTCAGAATTTTCCCAGCAAGAGCATCATAAATCTGGAAGTCACACCCAGAACAGATCAGAATGGGCATTAAACACAGTAGAGAAAATAAAAGGATTTTTTTAATTAAAAAAATTGGAGACAAGGACATGAAATCTGTGCACTGTACATGCACATTCAAAATCTTTGGTGCTTAATCATTGCTATAGCCCAGAATGTTTAAAAATAAAAATGTGGGCACCAAATTATTCCAAACTGAGTGCTACTCAAAAACTAAATTCTGAGAGCTCTGTACATTATCAACTGTAACCAAATTTACCCAGGTGTTTTTCTTTAAGTTGTGTAGCATTTTCAATAGGCATGATAACAGTTGGTCATTAGTCATCAGTTCTATGGATTTGGTTCATAGATTTATTATATTTGCCAGGGTTTCATCTCCTCCCCAAAGACATATCTTGCAATGATTGTTCCAATCTCTTCAATGGGAATTTCTTGAAAAACGGGTGCTAAAATTACTGCAATATTTTTCCTCTCTCTGTTTTGAAAGGTGTTCTATCAGTTTTTCTATGTTATCTGAAATTATGTGCAAGCAAGTAAAGAGAAAGCAGGGCCTTTATTGTTATTCTAAGAGTATTGTGCTAAATCTCAGAACAAACATCACAGATCTCTGGAATTTTGCTAGGTTTTTGCAGTCCGTGATGGCTTGTAAATACCAACAGGGAGCTTTCATATCTAATAATGTGTCACTATTCTATCTGTGTTTCAGTTTCTCTCTAGTTTTTCCACACTGCATTACAGGAAGCCAGTTATTTACTGTAGAACCAAGGCAGGTTGACAGCCGAGGGCTAAATTTCAACGGGGGCACCCCATTCAATAGTGGGTGGATGTGAAGCCAAAATCCATTTTTTGCCAACTTACTACTGAAGGTGTCTGTTGTGTAGAACATATCAGATGAGCATCTTCAGATGATATTCTCAGACGTAACTGGCAAATGCCTCACTGTGGCAGACCATTACACAAAGCAAGTATAGGCATGGTTACTCAGAGGTAAGCAGGGAGGAATTACAGAGGGTTCATCTGCATTTTAAAATTAATGCAGTTTGATACCATTTTAACTGCCGTGGTTCAGTACTATGGAATTCTAGTACTGGCCGCCACTGGCTGCAGTTTGCTACTGGGCACAATTCCACTGGTTGCCAGTTTGCTACCAGGCACAATTCAAAGTGCTGGTATTAGCCTATAAAGCCCTAAGTGATTCCAGCCCAGCCTACCTGTCCAAAGGTATCTCTTCCTATGAACCAGCTAGGAATTTAAGTTCTTCTGGTGAGGTCTTGCTCTTGATCCTACCTTCATTGCAGATGCGCCTGGAGGGGATGAGAGACAGGGCCTTCTCAGTGGTGGCTCCTTGGCTATGGAACTCCCTTCCTAGGGATATTAGATCTGCCCCATCCCTACTGATGTTCTGAATTTTTTTTTAAACCTGCCTTTTTGAACAAGCCTTTGAAAACACAGTGAAATGGATAACTATGGAACCCAGGAAAGAATGAACATGGAACGGCTTGAGAATGCCTTTGGAAAATGAGATAATAGGAAGTTACTGGAGTTTGATGCTTTTAATGCTTTTTACAGGGTATTTATTTATTTAATCAGTTTTGTATGCCGTCCTTCCCCGAGGCTCAGAACGGCTTACAGAGAATATAGAAAACACACTTTAAAACAACAAAAGGAATTGAACTCTTAACTAAAAAACTGTAAAACTGTTTGCAGCTGATTGGCCAGATCAGACCCTGAAAGCCTGCTGGAATAGAAATGTCTTGCATGCTCTGCAGAACTTTGTTAGATTTCTCAAAGCTCGCACATCTTCTGGCAGACCATTCCAGAGAGTTGAAGCTATGATTGGAAAGGCTCGCCGTCTTGTCAATGTCAGCCAATATGAGTGGCAGCTAGGAATAATAAAAAATTTTCAATCAATAGAACACAGTGACCTCTGGGGCTGATATAGGGTGAGACGGTCCCTTAAGTATGTCGGCCTTTGACCATATAAGGCCTTGAAAGTGATAACCAACACTTTGAAGGAAGCCCAATGTTTGACTGGTAGCCAATGTAGCTTCTGCAACATTGGTGTTATGTGAGCTCTCACCGGCGTATTGGTGAGAAGCCTAGCGGCTGCATTTTACACCAACTTGAACCTCCGGATTGCCAACATAGATAGATAGGCCAATGTAGAGGCCGTTGCAGTAGTCTATTCTCGAGGTGCAGTAGTCTATTCTCTGAAGCACTGTGGCCAGATCCTCCCTGGGCAGATAGGGAGCCAGTCGCTTAGCATGCCAGAGATGGAAAAAGGCCGCTCTGCTAGCACTGAAGATCTGAGCCTCCATTGATAGTAGAGGGTCCAGCAGGACTCCCAAGCTCTTCACAGAGGGCAACGGACACAGAAGTATGCTGTCTATGGTAGGCAGCTAAACAGTTCCTCCACCAGGATGACCCAGTCACAAGATTTCTGTCTTTGCCAGGTTCATCCTCAACTTGCTAGCATGTAGCCAACCAGTGACTGCTTCAAGGCACTGCTGAAAATTATCAGGTACAGAGTCCGGCCGGCCATCCATTCGCAGAATGAGCTGAGTGTCATCAGCGTACTGGTAACTTTCCAGCCCGTAACTCTGAACCAGTTGAGTGAGAGGACGCATATAGATATTAAAGTACAGGGGGGAGAGAATGGTCTCTTGGGGAACTCCACAAACAAGTGGAGACCTCTTGGAAACCAGGTCTCCCCTCTCCACTCACTGTCCCCGACCGCAGAGGAAGGATGACAACCATTTCAGGACTGTCCCCTTTACTCCAGCGACGGCGAGGCAGAGGGTCAGTAGGTCGTAATCGACCGTATCAAACGCTGCCATTAGATCTAATAATACAAGCAGTGCTGATCCACCTCGGTCAAGTTGGCATTGGAGCTGATCTGTGATGGTGAATCCTAGGGATTCTTCAGAAGACTGCAGGATATTGTTTTTGATATGATGCCAAAGCACTGTAGGAGAAGAATCTGTAGGGTGGTCTTCAAATTTTGATTGCAGATTTGCCTGGAAGTTGTCTCTCACAACAGCCTGTTGAAGATTGTCGACTTGGTGTCGCCTCTTTAAGATGCCACCCCTCTTAGGTTTGAGCTTAAGGTGTAGATTTAGTTTACATTTTACAAGGCGATGATCTGTTTGACATTCTGCACTGGGCATCACTCGAGTACGACGGACATCTCGAATGTTTCTCTGGCGCACTAAAACATAGTCAATGAGGTGTCAGTGCTTGGATTGAGGGTGCATCCAAGTGGTCTTCAGACTATCTTTCTGCTGAAAGGTAGTGTTTGTAATAGTCAGCTGCTGTTCTGCACAAAAAACTCTAGCAGGAGGCACTCGTTATCATTACAGTTTCCAACACCATGCTTGCCTAATACACATTTCCAAGTTTTTTCCTACTCTGGCATTGAAATCACCAAGGATAATGATTTTATCTTCTGCAGGGACCTTTTGTATGAGGTGGCGTAGGTCTGTGTCTTTCTCCACAGGGTTGGCTTGCATAATTGGGGCATGTATACTGAATAAAACAGCATGTGGGAGGTGTAAGGAGATAATGTAATCAGAGTGACCTGTTGGCAACATTTCGAGTTTAGAGGGGATTGAGTTTTTAATCATAAAGCCTACTCCTGAAAGATGTTTTCCAGTTTTGGGTTTGTCAGACCAGTAGAGTGTGTAGCCGACACCGTGTTCTTTAAGGCTGCCTTCCTCATGGAGACGAATTTCACTAAGAGCAGCAATGTCAATATTAGCATAGCTAATATTAATAACCACCATAGCTCACAACTTCATTAGGGTACGCAAGCCTCTATCCCATAACAAGGTGGCGCCAACAGAGAGGGGTATATAATATTAGACCTATTATATATGGTAATTCTCAAGCAACCAGAAACTACCTTTATCTGGCATCTACTAGTTCCCATGGGTGTTGGTTAATTGAGAGTCTAAAACCAGTTTATCTCCTGCTAGTCCCTTACCCCTAGCAGCAAAGAAAAGAGTCTTTGGTCTTCTCAAATCAGGTCTCATTTAACTTGAATTATGTAAACCATAGCCCACCAAATGATTCCTCCAAGGAAAATACATTCAGTCTTCCTGGATATATACGGTTCTGGCCCAGCTTACTTGTCCGAACACATCTGCCTCTACGTCCCACCTCGTAACCTAAGATCATCCGGGGAGGCCCTGCTTTCACTCTCACCAACATTGCAAATGTGGCTGGTGGGGAGGAGAGATAAGACCTTCTCAGTGGTGCCCCGACTGTGGAACACGCTTCCAAGTGAGATATGATGTAGAGGCATCTGCCTCTACGTCCCACCTCATAATCTAAGACAGGGCTGTCCAACTGGCGGCCCTGGGGCCATACAAGGCCCCCGAGCCCCTTCCCTCCGCCCCCCTAACTTGTTTTAATAAAATAAAAATAAAAAAATACCCACTTCCAGGTTCTGGGAGGAGAGGCAGGAGGCGGGCTAAAGCAGGAGGAAGAGACACGAGTCCCTTCTGCTTTGGCCTGCCTCCGTCCCACCTCTCCCCTCGGCGCTCCAATCAGGAGCGCCGGGAGGAGAGGCAGGAGGCGGGCTAAAGCAGGAGGAAGAGACGCGAGTCCCTTCCTCCTGCTTTGGCCTGCCTCCGTCCCACCTCTCCCCTCGGCGCTCCAATCAGGAGTGCCGGGAGGAGAGGCAGGAGGCGGGCCAAAGCAGGAGGAAGAGACGTGAGTCCCTTCCTCCTGCCTTGGTCTGCCTCTGTCCCGCCTCTCCCCTCAGTGCACCGGCTTCCTGCCTTCTCTTTCCTTCCTCCTTCTCATCCTCCCTCCCTTCCCTTCTCCCTTCTCCCTCCCTCCTTCCCTTTCATCCTTCTTTCTTTCCTCCTTCCCTCTCCCCCTCCCCCCTCTTTCTCCTCCCTCCCTCCTTTCCTTTCCTTCCACTCTTTCCTCTTTTCTCTTTTCTTCCTTCCTTCCTTCCTTCCACCCACCCATCCACCCTTTCATCCCCCCTCCCTCCTTCCCCCTCTCTTTCTCCTTCCTTCCCTCCACCCACCCACCCATCCACCCTTTCGTCCTTCCAAGTTTTATGCCAAGTTTGGTCCTGATCCAACATTGTTTGAGTCCACAGCGCTCTCTGGGTGTCGATGAACTACAACTTCCAAACTCAAGGCAAATTCCCAAGCAAACCCTTTCAGTACTTTCTGTTGGTAATGAGAGTTCAATATGCCAAGTTTGGTTCAATTCCATTTTTGCAAGAGTTCAGGATGCTCTTTGTTTGTGTGTTAACTATAAATCCCAGAAACTGTAACTCCCAAATGTCAAGGCCTATTTCCCCCAAACTCCATCTGTGTTCATATTTGGGTATATTGAGTATTCATGCCAAGTTTGGTCCAAATGCATGCATCATTATAGCCTTCCAGTATTTCCTGTTGGTCATGGGAGTTCTGTGTGCCAAGATTGGTTAATGCCATCATTGCTGGGGTTTAGAATGCTCTTTGATTGTAGGCGAACTACAAATCCCAGCAACTACAATTCCCAAATGTCAAGGTCTGTTTTCCCCAAACTCCATCTATGTTCACATTTGGGCATATGTAATATTCGTGCCAAGTGGAGGGGGCGGAGCTGGGGAGGGGGCGGAGCCAGGGGCGGGGGCAGACCCTTCAGCCCCCCAGGTCATCAGTGACCGGAAATCAGGCCCCTGGGTCGGTAGAAGTTGGACAGCCCTGATCTAAGATCATCTGAGGAGGCCCTGCTCTCGCTCCCACCAACATCGCAAATGTGGCTGGTGGGGACGAGAGACAAGGCCTTCTCAGTGGTGGCCCCCTGCCTGTGGAACACGCTTCCAAGTGAGATACGATCAACCCCATCCCTCCTGGCTTTCAGGAAAAAAGTAAAATCGTGATTGTGGGACCAGGCTTTCAGTCAGCAGACATAAATCAGCACTTTAGTAGAAATGGACTGGAAAGGCAATTTATATGAGGATACGGTTTTATTGGTAATTAAGACTTTTATACTGTTTAATTAATGGCTTGTGTATTTTAATGGTTTAATGGCTTGTTTTAATGTTTATTGTATTTTAATTGTTCATATGTAATGGCATTGAGTTGCTGCCAATGTAAGCCATCCTGAGTCCCCCTTTGGGGGTAGAGAAGAGACGGAATATAAATACCAGTAATAAATAATAAATAATATTTTTCCTCTCCACCTGCCCAGCTCCCTCAGGCCCAGGTAACACATTTGGCGCTCAGTCCATTCACAACATGCTTATAACACTTCTATCTTCCATGGCCAAACTCAGTTGTAATAAGGCATACTGCAGCAAGCCCAAGTTCAGATACATCAATTTCACTCTTGCCTTGACAGCAGTCATGAATGTTTTCCAGTGCCAAAGTAGTCAGGGCTGTAGCTCAACATGAGTAAGATTTTTCAAACCTCAAGGGGAAAAAATGCTTAAAATTTATGTATCAGTGTCATGATTTTATTTATTTCACCAAGTATAGCCCATCTCTTGCAGACTGTATGGGCGGTGATGTGAACGGTCCTCGGTATGAACTTATTGTTATATACTAAAGTGAATATTGCTCATCATAATATTGACTCAGTCCAATTTTATGAAATGCAAATATATTTCCAACCAGGCTTAAGGTTGGCTGTTTTCTCAAATAATGTGGCAAATATATTTCCAACCAGGCACCTTTATCCTATCTTCTTTTCATCTATAGACATTTTTGTCATTAATGAATTTTCAATAACTTTAAAGCATAGCTTCTTTTTATTGCAATTTCCAGTGTGAGAGGGTATATCAGTTTACAGAAAAACATTTAGACATAGAATGACATTGGACATACAGACATACAGATTCTATGCAACTACAGTATATTGAATCCACAATTACATTGGTTAACAAACAAAGGGAAATTACATTTTCACTCAACATTCACACCACATGAACATGCATCCATCATCATACAACCAAATATTATTATTTCCTTTTCTCCCTCTTGTTAGGCCAGACTCTGCTTTCCTGCAGTCCTTCCAACACATAGTTCCAAAACTTAACACCATAACTTCAAAATGTTGTAATGCCAAAACTTCTTTCTTCTAAGAACAATGCCAAGGACCAGATCTCTGTTTTCCATACAGCAGAACCTGACTCCTTGCACAAAACCTAAGACTCCATAGCGCACTTCTTCCTCTTCGCTTGAGAAAGAAGCCCCAAAGTGACCAGAACCATGCTTTTCCATAGCATATATGACACTCCCCATAGGTACACTATCTCTCTCCTTCCCCTGGAGCAAAGCATAGCGGGTGAACAGCTCTGTCACAATGTGAGGATTATTAGATTAAATTCTTAATAGGAATATTCTGCTGATGTAGTCCCAAAGTTGTAAATTAATGATAGATGTCTTTCATCCTGGCTCCATCTCAGTTTCCTGGTCAGATGTTGACTCTTCTTGATTGGCGTTGATCTTATGTTGACACCCTTCTTAACATAAGGAATGTTGCAAACATTTCCTTAACTTGAAAAAACCATTGTCACAGTTGTTATCAATTCTCAATAGCAACTTTTAATTACAGTCCAGCAAGCAGGTAGTTAGTCATTGCAGGCCTTAATATTATACTGGTGCTTCCAAAATTATTAACTCCAGCCACACATCTTTCCATTCTTCCATTCATCCCCACACATCATATTAAATTCATATTTGTCAAATCTGTACATTAAATTTCTTATTACATTTTCAGGTATGTAGAACTAACCTGGGAATGTAAATGACAAATGTTTTGCAGAAGCCTTGGTTCCAAATGTCACAAAACACCTGGAAGTGAGTTAGAGCTTCTTGTATTGAGCACAAAGTACTGAATCAAGCATTAAAATGTTATTCCAGAGCTCTTATACCCAGGAATCTGAATCTATGCAGGTTTAAGTCATGGGATCCATCTAACTACACAAAACTAGGCACATTGATTGAGCTCCTGAGTTCTTCACACTTAGCATTTAAATATTTTATTATTTTCAGATGTACTGTGATCTCTGTGGACAGGACTTGCATGCATATCCATTCCTCCCTCTTTAGGTCGAGCTTGACAAGCGTGTTCAAAAAAACACTTGAATAGGACTTATGTTGTATGGGAGACCATCACCACCAAGTCAAAGTCTGCTAGTATTTCAATAAAGAACTTTTCAATAAATAGGTACAAAAATGCCCACATAATGTTATTGATCTAAGCCAGGGGTGCTCACACTTTTTCAGCATGTGAGCTACTCTTAAAGCAACCAAGTCCAAAAGAGCTACCTGCCCCTGCCGCCGCACGCTCCCGCGCGCCACCGCACATGCTCCTGCTGCTGTTTTTCACCCGCGCAGCGCTTCTTCCGCTTGCGGGGCATTGCAGGAAGGAGAAAGCACGGGACGGGGCATCCAGGAGGAGCTCTCTGCCCTGCCTGTCTTGCCGGCAACGGAGGCTGCACAGCTGCTTCTGGACGAGAGAGAGGCAGGACGCTCCCTCCAGAGGCCTTGCCTCGTGCTTCCTTCTTCCTGCAATGCCCCGCAGGTAAAAGAAGCACCGCGAGAGCGGAAGTCAGCAGCAGGAGCGCGCATGCACGCAGGGTGTGTGGGCGCATGGCAGGAGCGTCCCATCCGGCTGGTGAGGCCCGAAGATCACCTGGAAGAGGGCGGAAGATCTACTAATAGCTCGCGAGCTACCTAATGAACACCCCTGATCTAAGCAAACAACAGGTACAGCATAAAGAAAGCAATATCTTGTACTGGACTTTGTAATAATCAGTGTGGACTAAAAACAAAAATATCCCCCCCCCCTCTCTCAGTGGTGCAGACAGGTCTTTATTCCAGGAGAACCTGCGTTTTAAAAACATTGATTTTTCTGGGGGCCTGTCCAGAGGCTCTTGCAGAACTGGCCCGCAAGAACATCTGGAGGCCTTACCCTCCTCCCTCAAAGTCCTCAGACCCCTTAGAAAAGTAATGGAAACTTATGTGCCCTCCATTACAGGCCAGCTCTCTGGGTGTATAAAAATGACACATCAGGAGAGTGGGGGGGGGGGAGCGATTTTCCTCCCTCCTCCTCCTCTCCTGCCGCGTCTTTTCTATGCACCAGAAGACTGGCTGAAGCCTGTAATAGAGGCTACATAAGTTTCCATTACTTTTCTAAGGGGTCTGGGGGCTTTGGGGGATGGGGATGGGGATTTCCACAGTTTATCAGGCTTATGAAACCCGGAAAACTGTGGGAATACCATCTGGACTGCAGTATTCTGTAGTCCAGAACTGGAAATAGTGGGTTTATCCTGTGCCTTCCAAGAAGGCATGGAATAAACTCACTATCTAATTAATTTGCTACAAACCAGGGTTTTCCTGGTTTGTAGCGAATTAATTAGGGACTGTCCAGAACATTGTCTGGAAACCCTCTCCTTTATTGCGGTAGACACCACAATAAAGGTACTGTCTGGACGGGCCCTCTGTCTCAGTTTCTAGATGTTCTTATGGTCATACAATATTGAATCCACTCTGGGTTTTAGTCTGAACTTTAAAGGTATTATCTAAGTTGCGGAGATACCCCTTTCATGTCTGGAGCAGATTAACCACTCCACTAGCATGGAAGCTACCAGATACCACTGGATATATAAGGTCACTGAATCAGAAGGCAGTTAAAAACATTTGTGATATACCGTGTTTCCCCGAAAGTAAGACACCCCAGATTGTAAGACGTATCGGGGGTGTCAGCAGGGTCGGCTAATGTAAGCCGTACCCCGAATGTAAGCCGTACTCCATGCGAAGGGAGGGGGAAAGAAGGAGCAGGAGGCGGGGCGAAGCGAAGCGGCGTCACGTCAGAGGCCAGGCCTTTTGTAATAGATCACCTATCTAACCTAGCCCAGTAAACCCTTTGGAAAAATGGAGACTCTTTTTAAATTTTTTAACTGCTATTATCTAAAGTTGTATGTTTTATGGTTTTATAGTGTATACTGTGGCATCGAATTGCTGCCTTGTAAGCTGCCCTGAGCGCCCCCCCCCCCGGTGTGTGTGTGTGTGTGTGTGTGTGAGAAGGGCAGGGTAGAAATGCTGTAAATCAGGGGTGCTCACACTTTTTCAGCATGAGAGCTACTTATAAAACAACCAAGTCAAAATGATCTACCTACCCACTACTCAGAGCAAAATATTTGGAAATTTATTTCGGTAAAACCCATATAATATATTTTAAGACTGAATTCAACTAAATGTGAGTATAAGAAGCCCCTGAATTTATTCATAATAATAATGATGATATTCATCCAGCCTCTGCTGATACTACTACTACTACTACTACTACTACTACTGTAGCAGCAAATCTGGAGTCCCAAAACTCCCTGGATGTTACCTTTTACTCCCAGGTTGCGGGGACGTGCGGGCACAGGAACGAGGGAAGACGCAACAACCGTATTGCATTCAAATGAAGCCAAAGTTTATTTGCACAACGTCAGCTGACGGGACCTGCCCACAGAACGAGCTGCCTCAGGGCAAGAACCCTCAACATTCTCTTACTAACCCTTATATACATGCTATGGCGGCAGGTCCCGTCTTCATCATTTTTCATTGGTTCACATTATTACCACATCATCAACACATCATCAACACATTTCTATTATCCAATTACAGATCACATTATTTGGCAGTTCATTCTACTTGCGTTCCCATTTGTTAAACAGCACTACGCAGTTATTAATTCTTCATTCCCACAGTGTATTATCTGCTGTATGAGCGTCCTGTCCCTGAATTTGCAACATTTCTAAAACGTCCCTCAGTGCCAATAGGGAGGAACGGCTTCATTTACTCATGCGCAGTTTCTACCAATCAGCTACAATGTAAACAAACGCACGTTGGGACTAGCTAGACCAATCAAGGCCGGTGTTATCAGGAAAGGCACATGATGTACTTTCACAAATCACAGCCTGTGCCTGACCTACCAATCAAAATGCATTATTCTCATAATGGCATTTAGCATGATTTTGGCAAGCTACTCCGCTATACTAAGTACTATGCTTGTGCATCACTCTCTCCTGACTGAACT
>JARBWK010000006.1:53209573-53342426 GCA_030556195.1 Anolis apletophallus | reverse complement strand
AAGGCAGTGAAGTATTGACCTTGACGTTGTTCTTCCTTTTAAAACGCCCTCATGGGTGGTGACCTACCATAAAATCATTTTTGTTGCTTTTTCATAACTTGAATATTGCAACTGTTATGAATTATAAATAAATTTTCCCAATATGCAGGATATTTTTATTCATTGACCAAGTTTGGAAAATTTGGAAGACTTTGATATTCAAACAGGCATTTGCCCTTTAATCTGCAGGCACCATATCGCGGAAAAAAGGGGCTGGGACCGTTCTTTAAAGGGTCGATGTATTTTTTTAGATTTTACTGTGTTTATATATGCTTTTTTAATTTGTTTTTAATGTTGTGAGTCGCCGACCCGGGATGGGAGTGGCAAGGGATAAGTCCAAACAAACAAATAAATACTAATACCAAATTTGAATTCGGGAGGGTTGGGGGATTGATTAGCAAAAAAACAGCAACCAAACCAGGTTTATTTTTTTTTTGTTTAATAACCTGTCTAGGAGATTGGTTGATGTTAACCAGAACCTGTGGTCTGGGACCAGACTTGTCTGCCAGAAGAATGGCCCCGATATCCACTTCCACTTATCAGTCACTTCCCAAGAGAAAAAAAAGTTGGGGCCCCAAATGTCTTCGGGTGATTGATGATTGGGGACGCATTTTAAGGGAGTTGAACAAAGGATTGGTAGATTACGAAGTGCCATGACTCAATACAGCACTGTCAATAACCGGGGTGATTTTTCACAATCCACACGGGAAAACCCAAAACCCCAATAGGGAAAAACATTTTTCTATAGATCGGTAATCAGGGTATATATTTTTTTGAAATCCTGCCCCAGAGTCCGGCACAGCATAATACAGAAAGAGTTATTCATTGCGGGTTGCCCGGGAAACCCCTGAATTTTTTCCCCCTGTGTCGATGGGAAATTCACCATCTCTTGGGAGATTGGTTTTTCCCTTTCACTCGGGGTTTGCTTACAGTTTTAAAACCGATTACTTTTATATGTTCTAATTCCCTGGTGATGAGTGCCTAAAGCACTTTCATCATGTTGCCGCAAATCTACTCATCTTTGATCCTTTCACATTGTGGGTCTCGATAATACCCTGTGTGCACTATCTTGCACGCAGTTGGAGTGCTTCAGGATTCATATGGAGTGTCACCATGCTTCATCAGGTTTAAACTGAAAGTGTTAGCTTAATGATTAAGGCTCAGGGCTTACCAGACATCACTAATGATTCCCCATCCACAAGATCATGTTGGATTGGCCCCGTCGTTGGGCCCTATTCTGTGATGATCATGAACCCTCGACACACACAATTTTGAAGATTTTAAAGCAAACTTGACCTAGAATTTGCTAGTCCTACCATAACACCTTTGTTTTCATGCTGCCACGTGACAGCAATTTGTCGCTGCCTTCCGAAGTCGTTTGGTAGTTGCTTCTTAATAATAACAAATCCCATTGTGCATTGTTAAATTCAGATATACAGATGGGTCAGATGGTTCGACAATTTGATTATCTTCCAAGACAGATCAGCGAACTAAAGGCAGCATTGTTAGGTTAGCTAGACGTAGGAATCCAAAATTGTGCCCTGTTTTAGCCCTAGCACAGTTTAAGTCATGCGTCCCAATTCTCCAGTAACTTTTTGGTCATTAAAACAGGGGCCCCATTGACTACATTTAACTCTGGGCGATAACAGAAAAGGTAGTGGAGTAAGTGGGCTGGGACATCGTAAATTTGGTACCCATTCATTCAATATTGTGGCAGCTTCCAGCTGCACAGTTGGACTTCGAATAAACATCATAAAAGGAATGGGTAGATGAAAATCCGTGTTTTTTTATGCGATAATCTAACCAGTTTTTTCTCGTTTCAGACATGTTGGTGAAGGTGCAGAGATGGAGGATCCCTATAAGCGGGTACAGTTGTTTTTCACTGGGCTGAGTGATTGACGCTAGGACCTCATTTGGATAGCACCTTGTTTTTACAATTTGTCAGTTCAATGGAAAGGGATACGTGCCCTTCATTGGGGTTTTTTGATTCCCTGGTTGCATTTGGGTGAGCCCCTCCTGCGTGTTGGTTCTCCATTGATGAGGCAATGATGTGGGCTTAGTGCAAGGTAAGGCCCTGTTCCTTCAGGCAATAAGGGATTTGTTTAGGCTGTGGCGGTCATGGCCTCACCTCGTCTCATTTGGTCAGCAATCATACCGCGCCGTATGTGGCTGTGTGGCGGTGATGTGCGACAAATGGAGAGAGCCTGTTAAGCGAGTCAATGGTGGCAGGCATGGCCACGGGTTCGTCTCATTTGGTCGGCATTCATACCGCGCCTCGAATGGCTGTGAAGCAGTAATGTGCGACAAATGGAGAGAGCCAGAATGTTTTCACTGTCTGACACTGCAATAGTTAATCTTCACGAATTACAGTTAGGTGGTGTTGAGGGACTTGGTGGGGGATGGAGACTGAATAGACATTCGTCTCCAATCTGTGGCGTAAATAGTTTAGGGTAATCCATAGACCCATATTCACTCATGCACTCTTCAAAGTTGTTTGGGCCACTCAGGTGGACGTCTGTTCAGGCTGAGGGGGATGCCATTGGTCCAGAAATTTTGAGAGCCGGTTAAGTATTTCCAGAGAGGTTTTCTTGTGTTTTCCTTGAAAGGTTGCCCAGTTTTGTGTTGCTGGGGACTCAGGAGAGTTTCCCAGTGTTGCCGAGGGGTCGTTCGCTCGCGGACGATACCTCGGCTTAGCCACACCTTGTTCCCTTGACACCTGAGTTTAGTGAGGTTAAACTTAAATCGGTAACTTTAAAATAAATAAAAGTTGCCCTAATTTAATCCAATTACTGTTGTCTGTCTCGTTATTTCGGGGGTTGGAAGGTAAATGTCCTTGGGGCTACAGTTTCTCCACCCCAGATTTTATCCATGCCACTTTCTCTTCATTCTTTGATTCTGGATTAGCTCAAGAGTTTAGTTTCATGACTGGCAGGATCATCAACTACAGTTTTTGCTAGATTATTTTGTTTCAGCCTGTGAGTGCAGGGATTATACAGTATATCTGAATGCTCCGTCATGCGAAGGAAAAAGAAAACATTGGAAAAGAAATAATTTCAGCTAATAGGATACTAACACAGAGGGAGAGGAATTGTATTCATTGAATATTGTCCTTCTACTGTAGCACACTGATCAAAACCGGACTTGCTTAATATTTGGATGGGAAATTGGCAGGAATATTAGAAATTTCTTGGAAGAAGTAGGAAATGAATCCTGTTACAAACCATGGAAAGTCACTGCCAGATCTAAATATGCTTGGCTAGTTGGACCAATGGCCTGACTCAGCATGAGCAGCTTTATAGGTTCACACATTTTGTAGATCCACATTGACTTTCTTTTGAAGGGCATTTTAACAGATATTTCCCTTTCTAAAGTCTGATGTGGGTACAGTCCAGCAGGATTAGCATCACATGATTTTGCTAATAATGGCTCTTGCAAGTTTGGCTATGATAGGCCCTGGTGAGGCTTGAGTGGCAGGATTTCCCCTTATGGAAAATGTGACAAAGAAACACTGTAGAGCAATTCTCTCCCTCCTCTCCTTCACCATAGTAGAAAGGAAGCAAAAGTCATTCAATATAGTTTCATGTGCAAAGGGAAACTCAATCCACATAACCTCTAATCCCCAATTAGACTATCCAATCCAGACCTCAGTCTGTGGAGAACAAGTTTTATTAAAATTGAAAAGCCAATCTTTCAAAAGTTCATGAATGTCTCTGCACTGATACGAGTCTATTGTGAAATGTAAGCTGGGTAATGCCAAAAATCAACAGTGCAAAATCACTAGTATACACTAGTTCTAAATTGTTGCTTCTTCTCATATTCTTCTAAATTCAATTCCCAGATTTCTGTATACAAAACCTAGTTAATGTATCCTGATATGGCCCCTTTTTGTTTCTCTAAACTGCCATTCTCTGATCAGAACATCCTCTGTTCTGGCCAAATTTTATGTCCTCCCAAGTCAGTAAAGAGGTAGGTGTACAACAATGTACATTTTAAACCCAAGACGTTATAAATTGCCCTTTTAAATAATCTGCCCAGTGTTAAGGAGAAAAAATTGCGGTGTTTTGTCTGGCAAGTGAATGGCAAGCATTTGAGAATGCTATACAATATTGACTCAATAGCTGCTTCAGTCTGGTGGGTAGAGTATACAACTCTCAGTGATATGATGTTTTAGTTCTCCCTCTGTCTCTCTTCACAATAGAATCATTAAAGATCGAATTGCTGGCTTCAGCTGTGTGTTTCCTTGCATTTGTCCATTTGTGTCAAAATCTGAACAGTTTTTAAACACAGGGTACTTTGTATTTATGAGCTTAAATATTCTAGGCTTTTCTCTGTTACTATTCTTAGGAACTGCTGGCCAGGCGGGAAGAGAACAACTAAACAACACACACAGTGTATATCACATCTCATTGAAATGCAGCAAGTGTTTTCTGCATCTTAATTCTATTAGAGCATGGACAATGAATGTATTTGTGTTAGTTACTTTCCCACTTTGAGCTTAAACAAACCAGTGAATAGAAGTCTGGGTGGCAGCAGAATGACATACTGTGGATGACGAGGCACTCGGCAAAATGCTAAATGAAATGTTTGTCTCCCATCCCCAAGAGTCTAAATACAGCACTCACCCCTTTTCCCTTTAGCTCTCATAGCTTTTCATACAGTTGGAATCCATACATATATAAATATGTGTGTGTGTGGATGTATGTGTATATATATATATATATATATATATATATATATATATATATATATCACAGAATTGAAGAGAGATATTGACAAGCTGGAATGTGTCCAGAGGAGGGTGACTAAAATGATCAAGGGTCTGGAGAACAAGCCCTATGAGGAGCGGCTTAGAGAGCTGGGCATGCTTAGCCTGAAGAAGAGAAGGCTGAGAGGAGACATGATAGCCATGTATAAATATGTGTGAGGAAGTCATAGGGAGGAGGGAGCAAGCTTGTTTTTTTGCTGCCCTGGAGACTAGGATGCAGAAAAAGGCTTCAAACTACAAGAAAGGAGATTCCATATGAACATTAGGAAAAACTTCCTGACTGTGAGAGCTGTTCAGCAGTGGAACTCTCTGCCCTGGAGTGTGGTGGAGGCTCCTCCTTTGGAAGCTTTTAAACAGAGGCTGGATGGCCATCTGTCGGGGGTGCTTTGAATGCAATTTTCCTGCTTCTTGGCAGGGGGTTGGACTGGATGGCCCATGAAGTCTCTTCCAACTCTATGATTCTACGATATATCTATATAGATGTGTGTGTGTGTGTGTGTGTGTGTGTGTGTGTATATATATATATACTAGCTGTACCCGGCACGCGTTGCTGTGCCCTTTTTAGGAGATGCGAGAAAGTCCAATCATCCACAGTGTGCCCTCCTCTAAACTGCAGTTGGATGGAGTGTGGGTCATGGGGGGCATGGTGTGCCAAGTTGGGTCTTTATCGGTCTTGGTTCTTGGTTTGAAGTACTACAAATCCCATTTTCCATGGTGGTACTTCAAGTCCCATCATGCATGGTCGGGGCTCTGTGTGCCAAGGTAGGTTACTGTAAATTCAGGCCATACACAATGTCCCATGAGCTGAGGCCTAGTTAGGAACAGCAAGTTAATGAAGCCTTACTGTCAATTCAGGCCATACACAATGTCCAATGAGCTGAGGCCTAGTCGGGAGAATCAAGTTAATGAAGCCTTACTGTCAATTTAGAGCGTAATCAGCTTCCCAGTAATTGAGGGCTAGTTAGGGAAATCAAGTTAATGAAGCTAATGAAGTTAATCAAGTTAATTTTGGGTGTGGTCTGTGATTTTTCGGTTGGAAGTGTTTTGGGTGTTTGTGTTGGGGATTGGCTCAGGCCTTTTCCTTATTCTGTTTCGGCAGTTTATTATGGATCGGAATTTTCATGTTGGCTGGCCAGTGCAGCAGTTATGCAAATCTGCCCTTATTGGCAGCCAATCAGGTTGTTCAGAATGTAGAGGCTGGGTGAGTCTTTGGCTGGCCCGGAGGATGCTGGTAAATGTAGTTTTATTTTTACTCGTTGTTTTGGGGGCCTTTTAGGTTTTGGGGGGGAAAGTTTCTTTGCTACAAACGTACCTTGCTTGAGGCCTATTTCTGTTGGCAAGTATTGTGTTTCTGCGTTGTAAGGTTTCTTTGTTTGAGGGATACATCACATGACGTGAACCCATTTATATAATAGATACAATCCCACATTATCTGCTTTGAACTGCAATATAGATAGATAGATAGATAGATATAGCAGTTCAAAGCAGATAATGTGGGATAGTATTATTCAGCTGCCAGAGTTTGCAAGGAAGAGAGGTCAGGGCTTGGACAGGCACCTCCCTGAATACAGGCAGCGATGGTGCATCCACTGAGCAGGGGCGTGGCCCGCCCGCGGTGGGCGGGGCAGCCCCGCCCTGGCTCGTGGCTCCGCCCCCATGTCCCGCGCAGCTGGCAACCTACCTGGCGCCAGTCGTGCACAGCGGAGAGGGCGACCCTGCTTCTCTCGCCTGCCCGCTTGCTTGCAGATCCGGATCTGGGGCATCCCTGCTGGGGCCAAACTCAAGGTAAGCTAGGCCGGGAGCTTGCTTCCTACTCGGATCCTTGGTTGGAGCAGAGACACCGGAGTTTTGTTGACAAACAGACTGGAAAGGGGGGGGGGATGCATCTCCACTGCACTTTTGCCCCACTTTAATGCTCGATGCTGATGTTTAAGATGTATTTTCATTCACTGGACCAAATTTGGCACAAATACCCAATTCTCCCAAGTTTGAATACTGGTGGGGTTAGGAGAGGGGTTCGTTTTGTCATTTGGGAGTTGTAGTTGCTGGGATTTATAGTTCACCTACAATCAAAGAGCATTCTGAACCCCACCAAGGATGGAATTGAACCCAACTTGGCACACAGAACTCCCATGCCCAACAGAAAATACTGGAAGGGTCTGGTGGGCATTGACCTTGGAGTTTGGGAGTTGTAGTTCACCTACCTCCAGTGGACTCAAGCAATGATGGACCTGGACCAAACTTGGCACGGATACTCAATGTGCCCAAATGTGAACACTGGTGGAGTTTTGGGAAAATAGACCTTGACATTTGGGAATTGTACTGTAGTTGCTGGGATTTATAGTTCACCTACAATCAAAGAGCATTTTGAACTCCACCAATGATGGAATTGAATCAAACTTAGCACACAGGACTCCCATGCCCAACAGAAAATACTGGAAGGGTTTAATGGGCATTGACCTTGGAGTTTGGGAGTTGTAGTTCACCTACCTCCAGTGGACTCAAGCAATGATGGATCTGGACCAAACTTGGCACGGATACCGATATGCCCAAATGTGAATACTGGTGGAGTTTTGGGAAAATAGACCTTGACATTTGGGAATTGTAGTTGCTGGGATTTATAGTTTCCTGGCCCCGCCCCCCCGCCAGGCTTTGTAACCGGGCGGGGAGGGGGGAGCCCGGGAGGAGGTGGGAGGGGCTTGGGAGGGGGGAGGCGTGTCCCGCCTCCTGGCCCCCCCCCGCCTGGCTTTGTACCCGGGGGGGGTGGGGGGCGCCCGGGTGGTGGGGGGTGGGGCTGGGGTGGGGGGAGGCGTGTCCCGCCTCCTGGCCCCGCCCCGCCAGGCTTTGTAACCGGGCGGGAGGGGGAGCCCGGGTGGAGGTGGGAGGGGCTTGGGAGGGGGGAGGTGTGTCCCGCCTCCTGGCCCCCCCCGCCAGGCTTTGTAACCGGGCGGGGTGGGGGGAGCCCGGGAGGTGGGGGGAGGGGCTTGGGAGGGGGAGGCTTGTCCCACCTCCTGGCCCTGCCCCGCCAGGCTTTGTAACCGGGCGGGAGGGGGAGCCCGGGAGGAGGTGGGAGGGGCTTGGGAGGGGAGGCGTGTCCCGCCTCCTGGCCCCGCCCCCCCGCCAGGCTTTGTAACCGGGCGGGGGGAGGGGGGAGCCCGGGCGGTGGGGGAGGGGCTTGGGAGGGGGAGGCGTGTCCCGCCTCCTGGCCCCGCCCCCCCGCCAGGCTTTGTAACCGGGCGGGGAGGGGGGAGCCCGGGAGGAGGGGGAGGGGCTTGGGAGGTGGGAGGGGCTTGGGAGGGGGGAGGCCCCCTCCCTCCCTCCATCCACGGAGCACCCGCCACTGTTCCGGATCAGCGGCGGCCGTGCTCCGTGGATGGAGGGAGGGAGGAGGAGGGGCTATGGAGGAACCGGCTCGGATCCAGCGGCGGGAGGGGGGGGCTCAAAGAAGGTAAGCCCGGAGCTTACCTTCTTTGGAGGCGCCGCCGCTGATCCGAGGGGGCGGGGGCGGAGGGCGGTCGTCGGTCTCCGGCCCTGCCTCCCGCCCTGGCGTGCATGGGGAGGCAGGGCCGGAGATGGGCGAACCGCCCTCTGCCGCCGCCCCCCCTTGCGGTTGCAGCGGCGGCGCCTCAAAGAAGGTAAGCCCGGGAGCTTACCTGATTTGAGGCCCGGCCGCTCGAACCCCGGGGGACACGGCGGAGGGCGGTTCGCCGTTCTCCGGCCTTGCCTCCCGCCCTGGCGCGCCTGGGGAGGCAGGGCCGGAGCTGGGTGAACCGCCCTCCGCCGCGGCCCCTCGCGGTTGCAGCGGTGGCGCGGAAGGAGGTGGGAGGGGCTGGGGAGGAGGGGAGGGGTTTCCCTCTCTTCCCCCGCCGCTCTTCCTGTTCAAAGGAGGAGGCGGAGGGGGCGCTCTGGCTGGCATGTGCGAACGTTCTAAACGTTCGCGCTGGCAGCGCAGAGTCCGGGGTGGGATTCCCTTTGGTAATTTTTAGGGGGGGTGTTTTTGGGTGTTGCGAGGTATTTAGGGCCGGTTTTTTGACTGTTGTCTGTACCTCGTGGTCAGGCCCAGTCAGTTGTTTAGTGTGGTGTTTCTGCGACGTATAGTTTCGTTGTCTATATCAATCTTTGCACGACCGTGTCTCCTTTATATATAGAGATATATATATGGATTCTTCGCACCCTTCAGCTCAGTCATTTTGTCTGTAGCATCATGTGTGGTTTATGCTTTTCTATGATCCTGAAAAAGCAACAAGATAGTAATGCAAAGTACCCATTTTCCAAGACTATCCAAATTAACTGGCAAAAACACCCATTCCATCTCCCCTTTGGGTTATATGCTTTTTTGGCCAATTGAAGTGTGTGTTTGAAATGGTTGCTAGATTGAATGCATGCTGTACTTCTTCCACCAATGCCAACACAGACACCCCCCCCCCCAAAGGATTTGATCCCTTTGTCATAGCACTCTTATATTAAAACAAAGAACACCCTCCCCCTTTCTGATTATAGAGCAATTCCAGTTATGGGTCTGCCTTGATTGTACCACCCATCTGTTGTTTGTGAGAATCATTTTCCCAAAAGGGAGGTAGTTATGTACAGGCAGAATGTACCACCTGTCAGTTTGTTCCCCAAATTTTTTCTCCTTGAGCTATTAATCAATGCTATGGGGACATAAAGGGCTCCTTGATAAAAAAAAACCCTGCAGATTATGTGATTAACTGACTTGTCTTACTGAAAACTGATCTTCATAGATCAGGGGAGATTATTTCCAGGATTCACAAAATCAAGTGGAATAATTATTTGAGATGTTTCTTTCCTTCTTTCTCCTGTGTCACAATGAGATATTTCCACCTTTAAAGGATTCCAGTTTGCATATCTTATCCAATGTACTGTTTCTACTTAAATATAATCTTCTTCTTTGAACAAAAGATGTTAAGATGTAAGCAACTGAAGTTAAGTTTGAGGTATGCAAATATTTTGTTGCCAGAATGGAAAGTAATTGTTTTTTATTCAAACTGGCAACATGACAGGGAAAGAGAGTGAATGTCACTTATCCATGGTGTCAGATTTGTGCAGTTAAAAGGGCTGCTTTTGCCACACCACCATGAAATGGGAAAAGAAGTAGCAAAATCCAACACAGAGCATACATTTTCTTCCCTAGTATATTACACTGGCTGGGTCAAAAAGGAACTCCAATAACAAAAATCAATAGATTTCACAAGGCATGTTTTGTCAAGCTGTTTTTTGTCTACAAAATAACTATATGTGGCAAATGGCTGAAATCCGTTGAAATTGTTTGGTGTGGTGACACAATACCACAAGATGCCTACATTGTATTTCTTATGTTGCTTTGTGTAAGACAACGTGGCTCTTAATTCTCACATCCTATGACATGAGGACTGAAACAAATTTATTTATTTACTCTATTTGTATCCCGCCTTTCTCTACCCCAAAGGGGACTCAAGGCGGTTTTACATATGGAAACTATTCAATGCCTTTGAACAACAAATAGTTAAAATACATTAAATTAAAGATTTAAAATTAAAATTACTTGCAGATTAAAAACATATAAAACATTACAATCACTATTAAAAAATCACGCCACCCACAATCGTAATCCAGGACTGTTCCGAAAGTAATTGCACATAATTCTGTAGCCATTATTGCACTGTAGTTAATCTCCAAAGGCTTGACTCCAGAGCCAGGTTTTCACTTTCCTTCTGAAGGCCAGGCAGGAGGGAGCTGCTCTAATATCACTGGGGAGGGAGTTCCAAAGTTGATGGGCCACCACTGTCTCTTGTTCTCACCAGACGCACCCACGAAGGAGGTAGGACCAAGAGCAGGGCCTCCCCAGATGATCTTAATCTCCGAGGTGGTTCATAGGAGGAGATATGTTTGGATAGGTAAGCTGGGCTATAACCATTTAGGGCTTTATAGGCTAAAACCAGCTCTTTGAATTGTCCTTGGTTACACACTGGCAGCCAGTGGAGCTGATGTAACAGGGGGATTGTGTGCTCCCTGTATGCCACTCCGGTGATTAACCTGGCTGCAGTCCATATTTCTGAACAGTCTTCAAAGGCAACCCCACATAGAGTGCATTACAGTAATCTATTTGGGATGTTACCAAAGTGTGGACCACCATGGCCAGCTCTGACTTCCCAAGGTACAGGCGCAGCTGGTGCACAAGTTTTATTTGCGCAAATGCTCCCCTGGCCACCACCGAAACCTGGAGTTCCAGGCTCAGCAATGAATCCAGGAGAACTCCCAAGCTGCGAACCTGAGTCTTCAGGGGGAGTGTAATTCCGTCCAACACAGGCTGTAACTCTATACCCTGTTGAGCCTTGCGACTGACCAGGAGCACCTTTGTCTTGTCTGGATTCAATTTCAATTTGTTTGCTCCCATCCAGACCATCATGCTGCCAAGCACCAGTTCAGGACCTGGGACCTGAATATTGTTTTTAGTAGCAGGTGGAAAGGAGTAATAGAGTTTAACGTCATCTGTGTATAGATGACATTGAACTCCAAAACTCCAGATGTTCTCTCCCAGTGGCTTCATGTGGATGTTAAACACCATAGATGATAGTGTTGAGCCCTGTGGGACCCCACAGATCAATGGATGTGAGGTTGAGTAGGTATCCCCCAACAACACCTTCTGGGATTGACCCTCCAGGAAAAACCAGAGCCACTGTAAAATACGTAGTACCTTCAAGACACATTCCCAAGAGGTATCCCAGAAGGATATCGTGGTCCATGGTATCAAAGGCTGCTATCGAAGGCAAAGGAAAACCAAATTTTCTCCTTTGTTTTAAGGCAAAAGTTGATATGTTTATGGATCAGTTTTTAAACAAATAGCTGTGTTAGTCTGAGTATAAAAGGGGGGACAGTAATGCCTTAATACCTGTAGATTTACTGCTGACTGTCAATACATCTGAAGAAATGGACTGAAATCCCACAAAACTCATTCTAAAATAAATCATTTTCAAAAGTACTACTAGATTTTCTTTCTGTCCTTTCCTTTTTTATGTTTAAGTAAAACAGCCCAACATTTTAATCTAGTTTTTACACTAGTGTTTCTAGATACGTATTTAGGGTCTGCAGGATCTTATGGAAAATAGGATAACAAATTTTTAGAACCTGTAATTGTTGGGGAGACAGGTGATAAGGATGCTCAGCTATGTTTTTAGATTTTTTGTGTGTGTGTCAGGAGTGACTTGAGAAACTCTTTTTAGATGAAGAGAGGCAGCATCGTCCAGACATACAAGAGAAGGCAAGTAATTAAACAAATTTCTCATAAAAGTAGTTCCACCCTTGGAGTAAAGGAAAGGCACTTTTCACATCTCCCCACATCTTGAAATGTATTTCCCTTTGGTGTCTAGCCATTTTAAAAACTCGAATATTACCCATCAGCAGATAGCAGGCTATGCAGGCAAAACCACAGGTCAGCCAATCATGGTGATCCCCACAATGAAGTGTTGCATTTCTATTTAAATTAAGTTTGAGATTGGATGGAACTGACAGAGCTACAACATCTGTGCCTCTCCTTCAGTTCACCTTTTAGCTGGAGAGTGATGTTATTGCTGTACAGTACATATATCATCAATAACATATATCCACTTTTCTTCTATTCAGGTTACTTTTCATGGGCTGCCCTTCCTACTCTGCTGCTAAATGGTAGTGTTGTGATAGGCTATAGCAGCTGAAAGGTGGGAGTTAGGGATGGAATTTGGTTGTTGAATGATCGGTAGAGGACTGTGACCACTGCAGTGGCCAAAAAAGGTGAGTTAGGCAGATGTAAATTGGACTTCTGTGGAGCTTACTTACAGAATATCAGCCCATAATATTTATTGTAAATAAGGTTACAAATTGGCTTGGGAAAATGTTATGTAACTCTATATCATCATGATGAATGAATGTATCATGGGAAGGCTGTGATGCAAGGTAAACTGGAGGGACTTATGATGTTGAATTACTATTTGATTACCAGCATTGTAACACTGCAGAGAATATTGGATGTGGAAGAGCAGTAGCTTTCCAAGTGGGTTGTTGTACATTTTTGGGCTTTATGGCCATGTTCCAGAAGCATTATCTCTCAACGTTTCACCTGCATCTATGGCAGGCATCCCCAGAGGTTGTGAGGTCTGACCTCATAACCTCTGAGGACGCCTGCCATAGATGCAGGCGAAACGTCACGAGAGAATGCTTCTGGAACATAGCCATACAGCCCAAAAAACGTACAACAACCCAGTGATTCCAGCCATGAAAGCCTTCAACAATACAGTTTTCCAAGTGATTGGTGGCTTAAGTGTCACAGGCTTTCCTTAGGGCTTTATCCCAGATTTTTTAAAAGGCATCCAAGGCTGGAGCTACACTGATCATATAAGGCAGTTCCGAACAGTTTTTGTCAGCATAGATCCAGTGTAAACTGTCTAAGAAACTATCCAAGATTAAATTCAGAATCTTGGATAGATTTTTTAATTAATGTCCGAAA
This sequence comes from Anolis apletophallus, assembly GCA_030556195.1. Taxonomy (NCBI): domain Eukaryota; kingdom Metazoa; phylum Chordata; class Lepidosauria; order Squamata; family Anolidae; genus Anolis; species Anolis apletophallus. Next base: position 53,329,143 of record JARBWK010000006.1, on the reverse strand, counting down.
TAAAACCCAGGGTGAAAATGCTGTGTCACTGATGCAGAAGTTTCTTCACCTTTTCCCTTTGGAATACTGAAGGATGTTCTATTGAAATCAATTGGCCAATTAATAAAGGTTTCTAAGGAGAAAAACAAACACAATGTATGTTAACACAAAAGTATGTTTCTAAACTAGGGCTTGCACAATGAATGCGGCCTGAATTGTTTCCTGTGGCCTTTGTGGTATAACTTTTATCCTCTGCTGAAATTCTTAGTGACTCAAATCATATGGAATCCTGAATCCACAATACGTAGGTAGTTAAAAGAAGTTAGTTTGGAAGATTATTGTCTCTGTTTTGAATAGAAGCTTTTAAAAAGACACTTTTTTTTAGTACTGACTTAACTTTAAAAAGAAAAAAGTGAAGTAGACCAAAATTGGATTACTTGCTGTTTTTTTTTTCAGATTCAACATTTGCCACTGATTGTTGAGGCCATTTATTTTTAGGATAATGGAGCAGGAGCTGGAATTAGTGGGTAATATTTAAAATACAGGAGAAACAAAGAGATGTTTTACACAGTGATCTGTTAAATCAAAATAGGATTAGCTCAAAATAGGATCAAAGATATTTGGGACTGGTTGACCAAGGGCCTACATCTAACTTGCTGATCATGGATTGTGTAGTAGGCTAAGGATAAGTTCTCCCAGGAACTGGCCCCTCTGATGCTTTTTGTGGGATTCCTCCTCGGAATGCTGATATGGCTTGAAATAAAGCAGGTAACGACAAGTGGTGGGAGGAGGCTTTATGTCAATGACAGCTCATTTGAATAGCCTGGCCAAAGAGGTTCACCTGCTGACTACTATACTATCCTTTTCATTCTAGGCAAAACTGTATTTCTTGTGTCAGGTCCTGAAGTTCAACACACATTTTGGTTCCTCAAATGTTAGACCTGATTCTGGGAATATGTTACCTGCTGATTGCAAAAAACGGCACCACTTTCCCCTATCAGCTCTAGCCTTTGAGATACAGAAGATATGCCATTACCAGTCACCATCTACTCAGCCATAGAAAATCAGGATAGCCATATCTAAGAAACTAGAGATGATGTAGTCTATCCAGTGTAATTTTCTGAATCAGCACCCCAAATAACCCAGGAATAGATCTAAAACCATGGCACCAATCAAAGTATTTTTGTTGGGTTGTGTGTATATTGGCTTTTATTCAGATTTTATTTCATTTATGTTGTCTTTTTCTAAGCCTTTGGTACCACTTACTTGAAGGGCACTGTACTAACATATCAAATAAATGTATGGTGGCATCTCAAAATCAGTTCTCAGTTGACAGCCAGCATGATGCAGTGTTTGCGTGTTGAACTAGAACCATGAGGGACCTTGCCCAGCCATGCAAACCTACTTAGTGACTTTGACTGAGCCTCCCCCAATGAAATGAAGTAGCAAAATTGGACCACCAAAATGCCAATGTAGCTGAGCCTTTTGGGGAAGTATCTATGAGAAATGTACTCAATGTTCAAGCACTAAAAACTATCACAATAGTGGTAGCTGTTGAATCTTCCTAGGTAGATAAAGACTGTCTTCAATCTATCAAATAAAAAGAAAAGGGGATGGCAGTAGGGGAATGGATCTTCTTCTCCCTCCAAGCCTGAGTAATAGTTTATTCTATAGAGATGAGCTCTCACCAGTCACAGGAATCCAGGCATAATGCCTGTTCTTCTTAAGAAAGGAGGCTTAAGGCAGAACTCAATATGTATGCCCTAACTCTGGTTGTCCTATATAAATATAACTACACATCAAATGAAATACTTAAAAGACCAACCAGAATTAATGTTCTAGATAACACACTCTCTTTTGGTGATTTAATCTTAAATAAATTCAACAGCAGGCTTTAGAAAAATAAAAATTCACCTCATCCCTGCTGACATCCTTTTTTCTTGACTAAATTGTTTCTAGAAACATCTGTGGAGGCAAAAGAGAGTAAAAATTAAGTTGTGATCATTGCTGGATGGGGATTCTGAAGAAGCAATGAACAATGTGTATGTTGGTTTAGATAATTACCGTATACATCCAAATCTCCAGCAGAGGCTTTTATCAAGTATCACAAATCTCTTGCCAAATAACTAAAATGTAATTACAAGTACATTTTATATTTAGCCAAGAAGAAAAAAACACGTTAAAATGTATATCATTTTGGCTGGAATCCTGTAGCTTTAGTCCCAACTAAAATACACAGACTGAATCAAATACTGATTGGTGAGTCAATATCTGTCACAAACGCCGACTTAGAACTGCCCCTTTAACACACACACGGAGACGTAGCAAGGCTAACTAGTTTATTGAGTATAAAAAACAGTCCAAAAGGTATATAGTCCAATAAATGCAAATGTTCAAAGTATAAAGCAAATAGTCCAAAGTATGATAGCAAATAGCTTGAAGCGTGGCAAGGCTCCGCAAACCAATGCGGATCAGGAAACAGGACAAGGTTTCGCAATCCAATGCGAATCAGGAACCAGGGCAAGGTGCCGCAAACCACTGCGGCTCAGGAAACAAGGCAAAGGCAAGGCAAGGCTTGATGACCACGGTTAACTTGTGGTCCACTCCGCTTCGCGCCTATTCAGTATAGACGTGGCCGGAGAACTGAGGATCAGCTCCCACGGGCCGTACTTCCTCCCTCGGCCGCGACCCCCGACGATCTAGGGCCCGGCGGCTCCAGTCTCTACTTTCCGAACGGTGACGGTCTAGGGACAGATGCCAGCTCCTCCTGCCCTCCTCTATGTCCCTGCGCCTGTTATGAGAACGGCCCCGCTCTTCCAGCCTAGTATCGCTATCTTCCTGAGAAGCAGCCTCCCCCGAAGTTTCCCATCCGCTAGCCTCCATCTGCTGCTCGGCCAGCTCCTGGGAACCTCGGCCATTTGGGAATTCATAACTATCTCCGCTATCAGCTTCGCTGCCTCCCATCTCCACCTGGTCCGCTCCTTCCCCGGGAGAATGCTCCCATTCGAAATCCCAGGCTAAACTCTCTGCCGGTGGACTGAGCAAAGGCACTGCTGACCAATCTTGCTCTGGGCCTTCCAACTCATCCTCCGAGTCCCTTTCAGCCTGTGCGGGTCCCAATGCCAACGGGACCCCCGGTGCATCACCCCTCCCCCGTGGCCCGGGCGGACCCATGGGTGCTACAATATCGAGACAAATTCACTTGATTCATATGTCTACTCTAATCATAACTAACATTGGATTTAGACCAATATGTGGGTTTTTCTTTTTGTCTTTTTTGGTATCTTATTCAGAACAGGATATTGACAATGAGATTTTTGTTATGCTTGGTTTGAATGGCTGCAGTTTAAGAAAGCAAAAATAAGAATATTGTCGAAGGCTTTCATGGCTGGAATCACTGGGTTCTCGTAGGTTTTTCGGGCCATGTTCTAGAGATTCTAGAAGCATTCTCTCCTGATGATGTTTTGCTTGCATTTGTGGCAAGCATCCTCAGAGGTTGTGACCTCAGAGGTTGTGACCACACTGGTGTAGGCAGATGACTGGTTCCTTCCCCTGCAGAAATGGAAAGGAGATTGTTCCCCTTCCCTGGAGAATTATTACTTTTTGTATTGTGTGGTTCCATGTCATTGGAAAAAGATCAGCAACAACAGCTGGCTTGAGCTACAGGATGTTTGTGCTCTGTATGCTCCTGCCCCCAAATTAAATGAACCAGTGGTCTGACCTGATATATGGTTGATTCCTATGTTCACTTAAGGAATTGGTAGAGTATCACACATAGAGCACCATACATTGGTAGAGCATCATACATAGTCATGGATCTTAAAATTTTAGCATGGCTTTCTTGCTTTGAATTTTTTAACCTGGTTCTTGGTATTGCTCACAGTAAAAACAATTTTTAATGAGACTTTTTATTTGAAATAGTGACACTGCATGATAAAGACTGATATTTGAACCAGATTGTCCTTCTATCAGGTTCCAGATTGGACAGATTTTTAAATTTTCAAAACAAAACAAGAAAGATAGAGCATGATTGCAAAATATCACCAAAGACCATTTATTCATTTTTTCTCCTAAAACAAAGCATAATTTTATTGATGAACACAAGTAACATAAATTTGTATATCATACATGAACCAATTTTTATTCTTGAACACAAAACTGTAGGTGTGACTTTGTTGTGCTGACTTCTTGTTAGAAGCATAAGAAAACAAATATGCCTTTTGAGCTTAATAGAGTAAAACCTGAATTACATTAAATGATTGGCTAATGATGTACATGAAAAGCAGTGTGCCACAGTAGCTTAACAACTCTTTTAAAAAGAGCAACAGAACATTATGTTTAGATCAGACCAAAAGTTTGTCAGGTACTGTAGTCTGTTCCCACAGTAGGAAGTCCACCAACAAGATGCTGGAGTTATGAAAGCCTTCCAATTATGTTTCCCAGCAGTGAGTACTGAGGGAGGCAAACCATCTGTGATACTGGAGGTAATACATAGCTACCATGAAGACTAGCATTTGTTGAAAGCATCATATTCCATTAAGTTTTCTAACTTCGTCTTCTTTTAAAAAGACAAAAGACAACCAATGTTATTTTAAAAACAACTTTATCGTTAATAACAAGAAAGTTAAATTCTTGTTGTTCTGTGCCTTCAAGTCAGCATGGTGTACTGATTTGAGCACTGAAATATGATTCTGGAGGCCAGAGTTTGAATCCCTATTCAGCCATGGAAACTCACAGAGTGGTCTTGGTCAAGTCATGCTTTGTCAATCCTAGAAGGCAAAAACGATCCCCATCTGAACAAACTTACTAAAAAAAAACCCCTGTGACAGGTCCAGTTTTGGATCACCCAAAGTTGGAAGTGACTTAAAGATATGCAACAACAGTCTTTAAGTAGTTTCTGATTTCTAGAGAACCAAAAGTGAACCTATCACAGGGTTTACATGGCAAGATTTGTTCAGAGTCGGGTTTTTTCTTTCTCTAAGGATGAAAAAGTATGACTTACCCAAGGGGTTTCCATACAGAGATTTCTTTTTAAAAAATTCCAGAATAGAACAGAAAAAAACCCAAACAAATAAAAATATAGGATTGAACCATAATATTATCATAGACTGCCTGTAATACATGATAAAGATATTTCTACATCATTTAGTGGGAGATAATATTGTAAAATCCATGTGATATTGCTAACTGTAGTATTTAATTAAATCTAGAATTTGGAAATGTCCTTTTTAAGCTTCTAAAGTGGTTGTTGTAATACATTGTTCATATTTTTCAGTGGCTTGAATTGATATAATTTCATAAAATTCTGTTGACAAAAGTTTTGGTTTTATTTATTTATTTATTTATTAAAAGATGAAACTATGCAAGGCAGGCGTTTGAAGCTGAACACACAGTCATAGACAAGAAAGACTTTTCCAAACGCAGACTGGCAAGTACACAAAGAGCAGAGTTTAGTCAAAGTTCATCTTAAGGTCATAGACCAAGTGAAACCATCAATCTGAAAAACCTCTGCGTAACCTCCATATACTTGCAGACAGGATCTGGCTTCTTTTTGTGCTTGTTAGAGCATGCAACAGTTAATTTGTTCTAAATAGAAAATTAAACAGTCATGTAAAGAATTATATGAGTGGCCGTAAAGAAGAGCTTCATGGGCATTTATGTGGTCAGCTTGGAATTCCTTGGGATTCAAATATATTTTGGGAATAAGAAAAGGTAAATCTTCAGGTCTTGTCTCAAAATGAAAAATCTTATTGCCACTATTTTTTTTAATAATGAGCACACATTGCACATGCATTTTCCTTCCAAAGTTTGTTTTATATCTGCCTTAGAAATCTCTGGATTGGTACATGGAGAAGAATGCATGTACTGACTTATTATACAAAATATATTTCTAGTCCAACCTTTCTTGAAAGGGCAAAGGACAATGCATACAGCTCTATGCTTTATCCTCAGAACAGCAACTCTGTGAGCAAGATCTGGTTGAGATGGAGTTACAAGCCAAAGGTCAACCATTGAGTTTCATGGCTCAGCAAAGATTAGAGCATGGATATCTCAAGTACAATACTATATTCTGACCACATTGACTCTTCTGTGGATATTAGCATTCAAAAGTAAAAGTAAAATTGGCAGTGCATTACATTAATTAGAATATTAGACCTATAGGCCTTCTGTATTGCACAGTTGCAGCACTATAATTTCACTTTAGCTGTCATGGCTCCTTGCTATGGAATCTTGGGATCTGTAGTTTAGGCAGAAGCATTTACTCAGAGAACTCTTATCTGATTACACCAGACTACAAATTGCCAGGCTACATACTGTTAGATGGAGCCATGACAAGAGGAATCACAATGTTATAGTTGTGTGACAAGAAAATGGACCAGGATGCCCTGGGTTCAAATTACTGTTCAATCATAACATTTTGTGGGCAAGCCTATGAATTTCATAAGATTTTCTTAGGCGAGGGATACTCAGAGGTGGTTTTAACTAGTTATTTTCTCTGAATCATAGCTTAAAGAAACTATACTGTGCTTCAGGCAGCAAGTATCCCAAGAACCAAGTGTTCAGAATGAGTAATTAATTCAGTCCAGGTCAGCCACATGGTACTGGACAGAATAAAGTAAGAAGCATTGCAAGAGGCAGGCCATAAACTGGTGCAGAGGTTGTTTTGCAAGTCAGTAGACCAAATAAGCAAAGCCAGAAAGAAGTAAAACAGAGCCGTAAATTGTAGCAAGTCCAAGGTCAGGAAAACACAAATGTTGGAAGTGTACTGTTGGTTACCAAGAATGATGGGTAAAAGCGACAACATTGCTAGAAAGTGGTTGGGGGATTTATAGCCAGTTATCTCCAAAACATCAAGTGCCCAATTAGGTCGGTGTCTCCTATTTCACAGTTGCTGGGAACTCTCCTTGTCTCTTTGTTGCTCAGGGAATTATGGTAAAGGGTCTCCAGCATCTTTAAACCCCTGCCTCTGCTTTAGTTCCTTGGATTTGGAGAGACTACAATCTTCAGGAGCTCCTTTTTGGGGTGAATTCAATTGAAACATTCCCAGGAAGTATGGCTTGCGTCCATTCTTGCTGGCTGATTCTGGAAGCTGTTGTTTGAAATGTCCCCGCCTTTCAAATTCTGGTCATTACTGAGAAAGAGATGTGGCCTACACTGAGAAATCTAAGTCTTTCAGGACACATGTGATCCTTAACCTAATTTCATTGTTCTTTGCATGCTCTCAAATCTCTCTTGAGTCAGCTGGTCTTCTGGGAATGTATTTCTCTTTTGCAGTATGATCCACCAGATCTACAGTATCTGTGCATTCATTTATCCACATCTGACAGAGTATGTCCTCTCTAGGCATTTTCTATGTTATATATTCTTGGACCAGAAATCCTTCATTTCAGTAGGGTTTATTATTATTATTATTATTAGTATTATTTATTTATTTATTTATTTATAAATTCGATTTGGTAGACCGCTCTCTCTGGAGCCCAGAGCGGTTTACAGCATAAAATCAATAAAACATCAGTAAACAGATAAAAGACGTATACCCAAAAGCCCCCCCCACAAGATCCCGGCAAGCAATAATACGCAGAGGCAATACATGGCAGGACGGTATGTTGGCAGCTGGCAACTAAGGAGGCATCAGTTGGGACCAAATGCCTGCCTGTATAGCCAAGTCTTCACAGACTTGCGGAAGGCCAACAAACCCCGTAGTGCTCGTATCTCCTCCGGCAGAGAATTCCAGAGGGTCGGAGCGGCCACTGTAAATGCTCTCTGCCGGGTGCTCGACAGCCTACAGATCTTAATACTAGGGACCTCTAGTAGATTAAGCCCCTCTGAGCGCAGTGATCTTCTGGGTTTGTATGGGGTAAGACGCTCCCTCAAGTACACTGGCCCCAAACCATATAAGGCCTTGAAAGTTAGAACTAACACCTTGAAGGAGACCCGGAATTCGATGGGAAGCCAGTGCAGTGCACGCAGGAGTGGGGTCACATGCGCAGATCTTGGGGCTCCCGACAGCAGGCGCTGCTGCGTTCTGCACCAGCTTAAGTTTCCGGATCACCGACAAGGGTAGGCCAATGTACAGCGCATTACAGTAATCAAGCCTCGAGATGACCGTGGCTTGGATCACCGTGGCCAGGTCGCAGCGGGAGGTAAGGAGCCAGACGTTTCGCCTGCCGCAGATGGTAAAACGCTGTCTTGCAAGCGCAGGCAATCTGCGCTTCCATCGACAGTTGGGTGTCTAGCTGGACCCCAAGGCTCTTAACTAGGGGCTGTGGGCGAAGTGCCACACCATCAAACGTCGGCAACTGGGTCTCTACCCCCTCGGGCGGCCCAGCCACAAGATCTCCGTCTTCGTCGGGTTCACCTTCAACTTACTGGCTCGCAGCCATCCAGTTACGGCTTCTAGGCAGAGATGGAAATTATCGGGTACAGATTCCACCCCGGGGTCCATCCTCAGAATGAGCTGGGTGTCATCAGCGTACTGGTGACATTCCAGCCCAAAACTCCGTACCAATTGGGCGAGTGGTCGCATGTAGATGTTAAATAACAGCGGGGAGAGAATGGCCCCCTGAGGAACTCCACAATGTAAGGGGGAGCCCTCGGAGACCACCCCTCCCCACTTCACTCGCTGCAGGCGGTTTTGGAGGAAGGAGGACAGCCATTAGTAGTAGTAGTAGTAGTATTTGAAACACAACAAGATTAGTAAACAGCAAACAAGATAACTATGCTGGCTGTTGTATAGGATCACACACTGGACACTTCCCAAGTGTCTAGGACTGTGTGATGTATCAGCGAATAATGTGTGGAGATCCCAGTAGGGTGGTCTTTTGTAGCTGACAGATGATAATTTTGTCAGAGCTGATTGTGTTTTAAGTTTTTTATTATTATTAATATTATACACCGCTTTATCTCCTCAAAGAGGACTCAGAGCGGTTCAATATTATCTGTGGTGTCATGAATCCACACTAAGCTTAGGGGATATTCCCCATGGATACCTTATTTCTGTGTGCCTACATAAACAGGAGTGAGAGAGGGAGGCAGAGAGAGAACAAGGTGATACAGATAGAAGACCTATGCAGTTTTGCAGTGCAGCACTTGCTCCTCTCACAATCACTTATTGTCTCCAAGTGACTTTGCCCTGGGATGTCATTATGCTTTGATAGTAGAAAGATTCCCCACTCATGTTTCTTTAGGCCTTTCTCTACCTGTAGCCTCACAGAATCAACCCTGTGCATCTTGGAACAGAAAACAGCTTTATTTCCTCTCAATGATTTTTCCAACCAAATCCTCTTCACAGAGGCAGTGCATGTCATGTGGTTTCATAGGCACTGTGTAAACGTTCTTCCAAAGAATCATAATTTTAAACAAACCTCTATAATGAGCAAAAGCAAAATGATGAGTGCATGTATCTCAAGGGAGAGGCACAGAGAAAGGAAGAAGCTGCCACAAACTCAGCTTCCATTCTTGAAGCTGCTGTGCTTGTTAATCTGAAGCAGAAGTCATATTATTTGGATATGCAATTATATATCTAATTATTCAGGTGTTGTACCACTCCAGCTAATAGCAGCATGAATAATCCACAATGATATCTGTAATGTGCAGTGATGATTGCACCTCTGATATTCCCTGGTACATTTACATTCTCTTGCCCTGGTGGGTTCTTGGTGGGTAATATTGCATGGGAAATTTAACTCTTTAGATGTTGGATTGTGCTATTGTAAGAAGTAAAGGTTCTGGCCTCAAAAGGATATAGAGATCCATCTATGTTAAAAAAGAGATAGCTTGCTAAAGATAGTGAGAGGTACAATGCCATGAAGCAGAGGCTGGCCACGCATCTTGAAACTGTCATCCAGGAACAATCAAGCCATATTTTCTGTATGATTATGACAACTACATAGAGCATCAAGGGGCTTAGCGTAAGAACAAATGGATGCTTTAACTTGACTTGGTTTTTACAGATTGAGTCTCCCTTAACTAGAAATCTGATATATAAAATATTAAAAACCTGAATATAATCAGCTACCCACTTCCACATTTGAGTAATGGGAGTTACACACACATCCAGTGACTGTCAATGGCAGGTTGCAGCAGGGCAGGGCAGGGCAGGGACACTAGAAACCAGTTCCAAGCACCCAGAGAGAGACTCAGAGGGTGGGAAGATTTTATTCTTCCTTGCCAGTTACTTTTCTAAAATGGGAAAGCATGCTGAGAGCTGGAGAAGTGTCTGACACATCTGTTTTGTATTGGTGCTTTATTTAAGTTGAGTTTTACTCTATTTCCTCTCTTCTTTTTCCTTTTCTTGAGGAAAAACTCAGCAAGTGCTAGACATATGACTAGCCGCCTTTCTTCTCCTCCAATCACTATGCACATGCAAATACAGACATTCATTCTAAAATCTGGGGGGAGTGGGGAATCTGAAATTCAGAAAGCTTCTGGTTCCAAGAATTTCAGGTAAAGGAAGCCTCACGTATATTATACAAATACAACAAAACAAACAAACAAAAAACACAAACACAAAAAATGGCAACACTGATCCCCCCCGCCCCCCAAACAGCCTGTTTCATCCCTTTCCTCCTGACCACATTGTGATCTAGATTGTGCAACATCAGACTGGATTTTCCTGGAAACTGGAGTTTTGGTATGTCAATTTCAAGCCTAAAAGAAGACCTTTCACTGATAAATAAAGTGTATGCTATGTGTCAGAATCAAGACAGCTATGATGCGCTTACATTTTTTATCAGTATAAACAGACCTGGTTGACTGTTTTATTAAGAAGGGTTGGTTTTGTAATCCTTTTAATTTCAGTACATGTTTTAACTTTTACATACTTTTGGCTATCAGTGACACTCTTCTGAATTTTATTAATAAGCCATGGTGTTTATATGTTTTAATTATTGTGTGAGTTTAGGGTTTGATTTGGCTGTATGTTTATCTGTATCAGCATTTCTCAGTCGGGACCCTGGGAGGGTTGTGAGGGGGTGTTAAAGGGGTCGCCAAAGACATCAGAAAACAGCATTTTTTGTTGGTCATGGGGGTTCTGTGTGGGAAATTAGGCCCAATTCTATTGTTGGTGGGGTTCAGAATGTTCTTTGATTGTAGGTGAACTATAAATCCCAGCAACTACAACTCCCAAATGTCAAGTCTATTTTCCCCAAATTCCATATTGAGTATGCATGCCAAATTTGGTGCTGATCCATCATTGTTTGAGTCCAAAGTGCTCTCTGGATGTAGCTGAACTACAACTCCAAAACTCAAGGTCAGGGACCCTGGGAGGGTTGTGAGGGGGTGTTAAAGGGGTCGCCAAAGACATCAGAAAACAGTATTTTCTGTTGGTCATGGGAGTTCAGTGTGCCGGGTTTGGTTCAGTTCCATTGCTGGCAGGGTTCAGAATGCTCTTTGATTGTAGGTGAACTATAAAGCCCAGGAACTACAACTCCCAAATTACAAAATCACCCCCCAACCCCACAAGTATTCAAATTTGGGTGTATTGTTTATTTGCGCCAAATTTGGCCAATTGAATGAAAATACATCCTGCATATCAGATATTTATATTACGATTCATAACAGTAGCAAAATGACATTTATGAAGTAGCAATGAAAATAATGTTATGGTTGGGGGTCACCAGAACATGAGGAACTGTATTAAGGAGTTGTGGCATTAGGAAGGTTGAGAACCACTGATCTATATTGTGTTCTGTTGTAAACTGTCCTGAATCCCTTTGGGGAGAGGGGGTGGGATGTAAATAAAGCCACAGTATGACAAAGCAAATAAGATATATATGCTGGATTTCGTATCACAAAATCATAAGTCGAACACTTCCCAAGCATCTAGGACTATATGATGTATTTTCGAATGATGTGTGCAGATCCAAGTTATTATTATTATTATTATTGACATAATTCTTTCTTGTTACTTCTTACCTGATTGTCTGAACGTTGAGGTGCCAGGAGATTAAGCATGGGACCTTTTGCATGCCATGTGTGTGTTATGCCAGTGCCTTTAGGCCCATCCCCAAAACTTTACACTATTAATGCACAGCAGTGCTAACCTTCAGAATTAAAGTGTCAAAGGGCCCCCTGCAACTGCCCCATTTATTCTGGTAGACCTTGGATAGAAGTTAGGGGGCAGAATGTGCCTGTAATTGCTTGCCTGCCTTCCACTATCCACATGTTGCTCTCGCATAAGAGAGAATTTTATCACAATCAGTCTGCGACCCATTCCTGGGTCATGGTATTCTGCTATATAGCCCATAATGAATGCTATTCTCTGGAAAAAGCTAAACCAGCTGTGCACACCAAACAAAAACCGGCAGGACTGTTCCTTTCAAAACTCAGTTTCTGAGATTACCTTTAATTTTATATCCCAGAGTAGGAAATCGTGTACATTAAATAAACATTACAGTATTTTTACTGCTTACTGTTAACTTCCTCTTTTGTGATATGTAAGTTGTCCAGAAATCTTTAGTGGAAATAAAAGCAGCCACAGGGTATTCCCAGGGCTATAATTTCACTGAGGATTTCTCTGATGTCACAAACCAAAGAGCTAAGTTGAGCTGTTTAGTCAGAGGAACCCCAAGATGAAAATTACATCCTAGCAACACACAGCAGGAGACATTTTATACATTAGCAGCCTTAAGTGAGCCATCTCTGATGATTATACCTTCTCTAAAGACTCGGGGTTCTGGCAAAATGACTTTCATACCTACAAAATAAGTATTTATTTCATCTATTTTTGACATTTTTGTCCTCGAATGAAGAGACGTCATGTCTCCCACCTGCATATTCCCAGCCAACGAGAAAGGCACCAGTGTTACCCAGCTTAAAATGGGATCATATGAAGAAGATGAGGATGAAATGTTTGAATGCTGGAGCTTTTAATCTGGATTTGATAAAATTTCTTAGTCCCGTCTCACTAGTCATCTTATCCTTTGTTGACATCAATGTTGTCAGGATAATCTTATAATTCTGGCAGAGATACCCATCCCAAATATTTAATATTTATATTGGGATGTTTTTAATGCTTTGGCTTAGTGTCTACATTTTGTATATGTCCATGTTTAATGGTTTAATGATTTCAATTTATAATTATATGTCAGTGTTTAGTTATTGTGATTTTATTTTATTATATGTATGTTGGCATTGAATTGGACCCCTGGTGGCACAGCAGGTTAAACCTCTGAGCTGCTGAAGTTGCTGACCAAAAGGTTGGTGGTTCGAATCTGGGGAGCGGGGTGAGCTCTTGCTGTTAGCTCCAGCTTCTACCAACCTAGAAGTTTGAAAACATGCAAATATGAGTAAATCAATAGCTACTGCCTTTGTGGGAAGATAACAGCATTCCATGCTAGCCACATGACCTAGGTGGTGTCTATGTACAATGCCGGCTCTTCAGCTTAGAAATTGAGATGAGCACCATCCTCCAGACTCGGACACAACTAGACTTAATGACTGGGGAAACCTTTACCTTAGCATTGAATTCTTGCCATTAATATGTTGTAAACCACCCTGAATCCTCCCAGGCATGAGAAAGGTGGTATATAAATATACTAAATAAATAAATACATATATTCCATATAGAAAAACTGTCAAAAATCTTCATACATATTTTATCTGCAGCATATGCACTATAGGTTGTTGAATGGAATTCCCAATAATAATGCACTATTCAATTTGATCAAATTATTTTTAAAAAATAGCCTTAAAACATTGCACTGTGAGTAGTTCAAACATATTATTTCTCCTAATCTGAAAGGAACATGTGACTTGATGACAAATGATGATTACAGTAAGACCTCCTCTTTTTGCCCATACACAAGATACCAAACTCTTCCAAAGCCTAAGAAATGGATTAAAAGATGATGAATACAAGGGTGCTATGTGTTTACCACTGCTATCTCAACCCCTGTTTTTATCCCTTTCTTGTCTATTTTAATCTGTACATGTGGCCCGCTCACTGTTTTGTGTTATGAATGGTTTTATTTTATTGTAATTTTTTATTGGTAGTAGTATTTTATAGCTTATGTTTTATGATATTGTTTATATTGCCTTATGTTTGATTTTACCTTGTTGTGTTGTCGGGCTTGGGCTCATGTAAGCCACCCCGAGTCCCCGTTGGGGAGATGGTGGTGGGGTATAAATAAAGATTATTATTTTTATTCAGAATTTTGTCTCACCTTTATCCATCATCCAACATTTGCTGACTAGCCATTAAACAGGCATTGATGGAAACACATGATCTCAGGTCTCAGACATTTTAGCAAGCCTGTCGAAGACCTTTTGTTTGTTGAACCAACCTCAAGTATTAATGCAAGTTAAAGTATGCATACTGATAGCCAATTATAAAAATGACTTTTTAAAATGAGAGACACTGGATTCTTGGGAACTTGATTTTTTAGCTAAATTAGTTTGTTAGTCAAGTGCCTTTTTATTTAAGTACTTTGCACGAGACCAAGAACACTTTCTGTGATCTAGAATAAGTAATCACTCTGTTCCCTAGCTAATGCAGTGGGAATGGGGAAGTTCCACAATTCTTCACAATGAGTCATGCAACTTGGAAAGGATGGGAACTGGACTTGAGCACCTGAAGATCCATAGATTCTCCATATTTCTGCTGTTACTCTTTCAGATACAAAGAGCCTGGCCAGTCAAGCAAAAAACGTCAGTGACTGCTTCATAGATCTTGAAATTATTTATTTGACTACATCCCGCTGTTGGTCCCAGCTATATGTATTCTGTATACCAGGTACGTACAAGTCTACTCTAATTCACGAAAACCTTGTTTTCCTGGGAAGGTTTATTCAGAGGAGATTTGCCATTGACATCTTCTAAAGCCAAGAGTGTGTGACTTACTTATGGCCATAGAGTCAGTTTCCATGGCTGAGTAATGATTTGAACGTTAGTCTCCCAAATGCTACACCTAAACTGCTACACTACATTGGTTCCCATGCCAACTATAGTGATCCAATAAATTAATAGAATGTATGTATGTTTTTATTTATTTAGTACTTCTTTAGTTGTTAAGTTTGATTTTTTAAATATATTCTTATGTATTAAGTTTACAGTTTCGCTATTTGATATTGTTTGCTGTGTCTCGTTTTGATGTAATTTGTTGATATGTCTCTTTGTAGGCATTGAATGTTTGCCATATGTGCTGGAAACTGCCCTAAGTTCCCTTTGGGAGATAGGGTGGTCTATAAATAAATAAATAAATAATTACTATTACTATTAGATTACTCACTAATTTGATAGGACTTCTCTAGCTGGGACTAAAACTTGATTTGGACCTTAGATCTAACCAATTGCATTTTATTTTCAGTTTATTTCTGTGGGCATCAGCCATTTATATTGGCATATATCCTTAAATAGATTTGTACAGGTACTATGCTAAAAATAGATAGGCTGAATTTTCTAGCCTCTTTCCCGCCATACTCAAGGCAGGAAATGGTAAGGCAAGGTAATAAGTATACGGCTTCAATATTATTTCCCATTACTTGTGCAAGGCTGCAATATATATAAGCCCCATCAAGAGAATCGGCACAGTGTAGCGGCTTGAGCATTGGACTAGGACTTAGGTAGGCCAGGGTTCAAATTTGTATTGGCCGTCGCAGGGCCGTAGCCAGGATTTTGATTCGGGGGCTGAGTTTGGTTCGGGGGGGGCGAGACTGGGTGGAAGAGGGTCTACCCTAGCAAACCTTTTGTATTGTTATCCCAATAACCCCATTAATGTGGGATATAATGAGCCTGGTGATTAGATCATGATATGAATAAACATAACAGTTTAAATAATGTACCAGTAAGGCCTTTTCGCGGACCACCCTGAGAATTGGGGGCTGAAGCCCCCTTAGCCCCCCCCCCTGGCTACATGCCTGGGCCGTGGAAATCCTTTGTGTAATCTTGAGCAAGTCACAATATTTCAGCTTCAGGGTGAGGCAAAGGTGAATTCCATCTGAACAAATCTTGCTAAGAAAACTCCAAAGGCCCTTCCACACAGCCATATAAACAAGAATATCAAGGCAGAAAACCCACAATATCTGCTTTGAACTGGGTTATTTGAGTCCACACTACTATGTAACCCAGTTCAATTATTGATTTTATACAGTTGTGTGGAAGGGGCCTTAGAGTCACTGAAATGACTCAAAGGCACCCAACAACAAAGCCCTATTGTATTTAGTGGAACTTACTTCTCAGCAGGATTGTCATGTCAGCTTTTTTATTTATTTACCAGATACTTAGGCAACAATGATGTGTTTTTCTGAGTTGCAAAGTGTTTGGCAAGATTAGCATTCATTCAAAAAACAAAAAGAACAAGAGCAAGATTCATAATGCAGGCTCAGACTAAAAATGGGGATGGTGTTCCCATGAGTCCCTCACCATTCCTACTCCTGCCATGCACTCCATCCATAATTGACGCAATTAGGTTGCTGTTTAAAATCTCACTCGTGATAATGCTATTTTCCTGTGTGTTTGATGGGCGGGAAGATTATGGGATGGAGCTCAATGAGTGTGAAACAGAATAGTTAAGTTGGGTTTCAAAAAGAGGGGGGTGAGGGGGCAGAAGGAAAAGAGGGGGGAGGGAGGAGAAAGAAATCCTGTCCCATCTGTCAAATTGTATGTATGACATCATCAGATAGTCTGCACTTGTTTGCTGCTATTCAAGCCAACCCGCCCTGCAGTCTAAGCATTGTGTTTGAGCTCTTTTTGCAAAGTCAGTGGGCTGGAAAATTACCACATGCTGTCAGAGTTAGCTCAGCCAGGTCTTGTTATCGTTGTTTCCAAGGAATCCATTCATTCCATTATTTTACATATTGGGCAGACGTCCTGAAACTGAGGCTTGGGCTGTACTAACTTGAAAGGCCAAACGTTAATGGGTCTCTATTGTTAGTGGAATAGTGGGGCAATACGTGGGAAAAAAATACCCAGACAGCTCCCTGACATGGGTTTAGGATCTGTAGTCTCAGGGAGTGGGGCCGGGTGTGGGGGGAAATTTTATGTAAACAAGACATGGATAAACAAAAGCCTCTTCTGTGTCAATATTCATCATCTTTTCTCCGTGTGTGTGTGTGTGTGTGTGTGTGTGTATATATATATATATATATATATATATATATATATATATATATATATATGGCATGCACATGTATTGCAGTTGGAGGTTTACAAATAAATAAGAAATTCATTTCTGAAACTCGACAGATTGGTGAGCGATATTTCTAAATGATGAAAGGTCATCCTGGCTGAAACAAACAGGGCTGTTTGGAATTTGTCCCACGATTTGTATGGATTATCATGAATCTATGACTGGGTGTATTTAAGACCTGACATTCCCCCGTCCCCCATACCCCACCAACCAGATCTTGTGTGAAAGCTGACAAGACAGCACATGTCTTTTTAAATGGTAATTGGCTAGCGCTGAGAAAGTCTGAGTAATTGATTACATACATTTCAATTATTTTTCTTTTCTCCCTTCAAACCAGAAAGATAGGCATCCATGTTCTAGGTTTTAGGAACCATAAGGAAATAGCACAAATGGAAAAAAAAGAGTTGCATTGAAGCACCTAACCGGATCAAAAAGGGAATGTTTCCCAGCAATTCTGAATTTGTCAACCTTAGTTATTTTTTTAAAAAATTCTCCAATATCTTATTAATTTAATGTTTCTGTATAAAACATATTTTGTTTTCGTTTGGTTTATTCTAGGAGATTGAGTTTTTCCCCAGCTGCTAGAGCAATAAACTAGTCAAAGAGATTTTTGAAATCATTCAATCATACAATATTTTGTATTTTGATGGAGGCCAATGCTACTAGTAAGAGCCAGCAAGGCGTAGTGCTTTGAGTTTTAGACTAGGCTACTGGGAGTCCAGGGTTCAAATTCCTTCTCAGCTTGGAAACCTACTGAGTGTCTTTAGGCAAGTTGCAGTCTTTCATCCTCAGAGGACAGCAAAGGCAACCCCCCCCCCCTGAATAAATTCTGCCAAGAAAACCCTGTTAGAAGATAACCATAAGAAGAAAATCTTATCTTGAGGTGTGGCAATTGAACCCACCTACCCACAAGGCACAAACATATTTCTTGCCCACCTGGCCAGAGTGTAGAAATTTTACTTTTTAGGTCTGAATCAGTTCCCAGATTCTCCTAGCTGATAGTACTACTCTCTATATGGGCTGGAGAAGTCTGACAGCTATAATTGAGAGAAGTGAGGCAGTTCAGCTGGTGATTCTTGGAAATGCCAGCCAAGTGTAGCCTGCAAGCTACTCTGCTTGTCTCAGATGTGGTGAAAATGCTGTGCCTACATCTAGATGAAAAATGCTGTGTCCACATCTAGGTTGAAACAAGTTTCAAGTCTTAGTCTGGTTAGCTGGAAAGGAGGAGGGTACCATCTTGTTTCTATGACTTCTATGCTAAGGGATTGGTGAATTTGCTATTTAATTTTTTTACATAATATTTGTCCTATGTAAAACCATACTACATATTTTTGAAATCTGATAATATGTACAGAAAGTATTTACTTTATAAATGTCTATTTGTCAGGAGTGCTTTGAGTGTTCCTGCATGGCAGGATGTTGAACTGGATGGCCTTTCTGGTCTCTTCCAACTCTTCCAATTCAATATCCAAAATAGATTCAGCACCTTGGATAGTTCCACCAACGTCTCCAACAATATGCCAGTGATATGGAAACTTCCAGTTGCTACTAACCCTTAAAGCTTCAAATGTTTTCAGCCAACCCTTGAACATTCTTACTATAGATCCTTTCCTGAATACTTGATACTGTGGTTCTTCGCATGACAGAGTGAAGACATTTTTCTGTCTGGGGCAAAAAACAAGGTGTCCTCCCATCCCAGAAACAAACAACCTGGACTGATGGTTGACCCACTGGACTTCCCTGATCATATCTCCCTTTTTATCTGCTGCTTCAGATATTTATTTTATTCTCAATAATATTAGAGTTCACCTGGGCATTTCCCTGTTGAGTGCCATAATTTTAATCTCTATATTTCCTTCCTTCCCTCCCTCCTTCCTTTTCCTTCCTTCCTTCCTTCCCTTCCTTCCTTCCTTCCTCCCCTCCCTCCCTCCCTCCCTCCCTCCCTCCCTCCCTCCCTCCCTCCCTCCCTAATTGTATTGGCTAACTGTCATACTCAGAAGAGACTTGTTTGTTTTGAAAATTGGTGGATATACTGGTATATGTGTGCAGGTGAGAGAGAAAGAGAGAGATAGAGAGAGAGATCTGTACATTCTGTCAGCTGTATGGGCTCCTACTGTTGCTGGATCAATAATTATTTTAGTGGTGTTTAGCTCCTCCCACTTGCCTAAGCACAAGGAACTCTGGTATTGGTAAAAATTCAAATAGCACATTACACATGAATGAAAAGTTACTTCTACCTTTCAAATTAATTCCACAAGCAGCCTTTGCCCTAGCAATAGTCCTCAACCAGCAACTCAGCTTTCAGAATGTTGTTTCCTCTTTTTAAACACAACTTTGAAATATCCACAGATGTGATCTAGAATTAGGCTCAGCCTTGTCCCTCCCCATCTGCCGATAATGCATTTCTTAATTAGAGTGGTCACAAAAATCCTGCAAGTGAAACTAGAACATCTACAACTGTAAAGGTTTGTCACCAGGTACAGGTGCATAAAAATGGCATCTGAAAGTCTCGTGTTACACAACTTTTAAACTGACTGAGCTTAGATTGGGCCATGATAGCTTCAGCCTTGACTGGCCACCCAGGATCCTAGTGCATTGGTAAAATGCACATTTTCCATGGCTGCCATTAAGAAGAATAAAATAGCTGTAGGTTTTGGATCCCAAGAAAGGGCAACAATTTGTTTAATATATACTGTGTTTTTATTGGGGGGGGGGGGATTTTCTTGTACTCAAATAATCTGCCTGGCTTTGGCTTTGACTACAAAGCAACTAGATCTGAGTGAGTTCTTTGACTTGGAACATCTTTGGTCTCTTATCTCTGCCATACCTGGGTTTTGCATATTTGTAACCAGTCTGTGGAAATCTTAGTTTCAAGAGAAAATTTCACCATAGAAATCCATTACAAAAAAATCTCAAGAGTATCTTAAACCCACTAACTTCAGAAATAAAGTACAACACTGAAATGTGCTGCAGGAAGCACAGAACAAACAATCTTGCAATGAAGTACCTTAAGAGAAAAGCTTCTGTGAGTAGAACTTCTACATGGAACAAATATTGATCTGCTAGTATGGTAGTTGTGGGGAATTTTATCTTTGTAAATTTTGATGTGAATTGACTAGAACAACTCCCACATGACTGTACTGCTTGGAAAGTAATAATCCATTGAATTTCGGATTTCTTTGGGCTGCGATTCTCTATAAAAAGTCATTATTAAAATGTGTATTTTAAGAACATGTTTAGATATACATATTTTGTTACAAACTAAGTCAATAAAATGTATTTGAATATGCATTTATATAAGGATCTCTGTATGGACATCTTTTAAAAATGTTCATTACTAAAGTCACAGATTGGATGGAGTTTTCTATGGCAATTATAAATGCTTACTCTAGAGTTACCCATTTGCAACTGCTATGAATACATGCTCCCTACATAGCCCCTAGCTTAGGGGCTACATAAAGATTGTGACAGTCCTCAAGTCCCTCCTTTACAAGACAGCAGCCACTGCAATTGATGGATGTCCATTCCCCTGTACACCAAGGACTTCTTTCCAGGACACTGGGAGGATGAAGCCTGCCAGATCCCATCAGACAACACACAGCTACTTCCAGCAGGGCTCTGTCTTCCCAGTGTCCAGGCAGCATCATTGACAAGAATGGGGCCAGCAAGGAGGTAAGCTAAGTGGCAATGCTTTCCCTTGTGGGATGGGGAAAGTGCTGATGCGAGCAATGCACGACATGGGGCAAAGTTTTTCCCGACTGCCTGCCAGCTTTGCTACATTGACTGGCAACTGCCCCCCCCCCAATTGCTCACTTTTTGGACCTCACCATGACAAGGTCCCAAGAGATAGCTGACTGACATTTCTAGCCACTCCATTATGGTGATCTCCAGTATGAGGAGAAATTTTGAAAACGGATCCTGCTAATACCCGTAACACCAGGTAAATGGAAAAGCCTTCTACTAGCACTAAGGAAGTTGTTGTCTGTAAATGAATATTTTTATCCCTAAAGGAAACACATCTCATATGAGACACACTGAAATTACTTAAAACTTGCTGAAAATTTAATATGCAATGTTGGAGTCCATGTCAAATTGCCTTAGGCTTAATAGTTAGATCAGACCACATTTACACTTCTGGTCGGTACTGAAAGAAAAATTGGATTAAAATGTTTGACCCTGATTCAAAGCCTGAAATATGTATCTTATCTGTACATTTTTATTCTGCCCCTCCCCCCAAAAACAAAATACAGTGTTTCAAACTATTTATTATATGTATCATGCTCTTGTTTCTTTATCTATATTTGTATCAAAAGGGCTTTAAAATAGCTAGAATGGTTTTTGCCAAAGAATGGAAAGCTGACCGGATACCCAAATTGGACCAATGGATAGACAAGATTTATAGCATAAAAGACATGGACAAATTAACTTTTTACTTGGGGAAAAATACGGTGTTTGAAGAATATATGAATATAAAGAAAGTGAAAGACTGACAGGAAACACCACGAAGATGATGAATGGAGGTCACCATGTATATATTTGTTATTCACTTAGTTTTTATCTTCCTACCATACCTTTCCCCTATCTGTTCCACACACCCCACCCCGTAACCAAGGAGAACCCCCCCTCTTACTAACCATACTTGGGAAGTTCAGTCACTTACTATGTGCTCTTTTCATATAATGTATCACTATTACTCAAAAACAATAAAAAAAATTTTAAAGGGCTTTAAAATTGTTATCAAGCTAAAGCAAATACAGTAGTGATCTTGCTTTTCCAAAATTTGTGGAGGCAGAAATCTTTCTTTGGATGTCTGAGTAGGATCTCCATCTCCAAAGCTGTAGGTGTAGCACAGGATCAAAGTAACATCAGGAAAAGTAGGGTTCACATCCCTATTCCTTTTGAAAAACACTGAACCAGATTCTCTCTCAAGCCATTCTGTTTTACAGGAATGGTCTGAGGATAAGTTGTATGCATGTGTGCAGATGTAGACCTCTAGAGCATTGGGGATGAAGAGTTATTTTTTAAAATCAGCCAGTCAGTTAATGTAAGAAGGCAGACACGTTGGTCATGCAGATCTGGAAATGCAGACAGTTAGCAATGATTCAGCCACAAAAGTCTTGCAATGATGAATATTTAAGCTAAGACAGACATAGTTGATCTTCCATATCTTGGCTGATGCATCAGTATGTTTTCATGTTCTTGATTCAAGGGGAGACTGAAGAATAGTAGAAGATGTGTTATTATTTTGGTTAATATTATTTAACCCTTAGAAATAGTTGAAAAGTGGAAGAAACATGACTATACTTGAATATGGCAAGCCCGGATTAACATATTTTTGCGCCCTAGGCCACACTTTGGAATTACGCCCCCCCCTCCACACACACACACCACTCAGACCCACACTTGGCTGGCTTTCACCATGGTGCCTCCGGAGCAGAAGAGAAAGGCGAGTAGGCACCATCCCGCCACCTCTAAGGTCCCCATGCATTCCCACCAGCTGGAAAGCTCCGCTGTGCTCTGAAGGTCTCCTTGGGAGTCTGGAGGCTTGGGGAGAGCGCAGCGGGTGCAAACTCGCTCCAAAGGCGCGCACAAGAGAGAGAGAGTGCACGTGAGAGAGAGCACACCCGTGAGAGAGAGCGCGCGCACGAGAGAGAGCATGAGAGAGAGCGCGTGCAAGAGAAAAAGCAAGAGAGAGAGCACGCGCACCCGCGAGAGAGCGTGCGTGTGCGTGAGAGAGAGAGAGAGACGGAGCAGAGACTTTGCTGGGAGAAGGAATGAGGAGGGGCATGAGAAAGGGGGAAAGAGGAGTGTGGACCAGTTTGTTTTGGTCCGTGATCTGCGCCCTCCCTCGGCTTGCGCTCCTAGGCCATGGCCTCATTGGCCTTATGGGTAATCCGGACATGATATGTAGGACTAATTTCTTGCTCCAGATTTGAAGAAATATCGAAAATTGTGAAATATAACTAACTAGGAGCCAATTCCCCCAAAAAACGTGAAGCTGGAAATTGGCTATAGAGTGAGGCTGGATAAAAGAGAAATTCCCAGAGAAAACCTCTCTGCAAATAATAAAATCTGCATAGTTGTTTTCTTCAATTACTACGAAGATCACAGGGAATAGGGGAGTTTAAGGAAAGTGCCAGAAGATATCATCACCGCTAATCAAAATGGATTGGTGTTCCAAATCTGTGAGTTCTTGCTCCATCACATTTTTCATGTAGAAAGCTCTAGGTTCATTCGTTAAGATTAGAGGATGAAGAAGTAAGTCATGTGAAAGAAAATCAGCTTGAGACCTTAGAGAGAGATACTGCCCATCAGGTTGGATAGTTCAAGGCTAAACTGGCAATTTGCCTGATCCTGATATAAACCACCTTCCAACATCCCTATGAAGCAATAGTTTCTTTTAATCTCTTCTCATCCCAGGTTAGAAGAAGTGGGCCTAACATACTCCAGGTTAGAAGAGGTCTCAGAAGACTTGCAATGCCCCAAATTCAGCTTAGTCACTTCAATCCTTTCTGAAATATATTTAAAATTTCAACTGAGATTATTTCTGTCTCGCAGCTAATTTTAAATTGTTCCCTTCTTCAGATGGCATTAAGAGCCAATTGAGGACTTTCTTTTTTTCTTCTTCAGAAAATAGTGTGTGTCAGCTCTAGACTTCTTAAGCCAAGCGCTCCAAAGCAATCATCATAATCATATTGTAAATCCCTTGATAATTTCATCTGTATGTATGGAAATTCCCTGTATGTATGAAAAATATGTTAAAATAAATATTAGAATTTAACCTTCTTAGATGGATTATAATCTTCAAAAGAAAATCTATCAGGGTTTAAAATGAGTATCTTGAAGTAAAATGGGAAGAAGTAAACACATGCCTATAAATGTTTTAAAAATCATTTCCCCATTAAATTTATGCTCAGTTTTTCATTGATTGCATGAATAGGAATACATGGAACACATGTACAGTATATATAAATACTGAAATAATTTAGAAGAATAACTCCAGTTTCTAATACTGGACATGATCCTGCCAAAATTAAGTCTCATTGGTTTCAATGGAAGAATTCACTATGGGTTTAATAATTTTCCATCTAAGAAAAGTTAAAAGCAAGAGCTGGAATAAAAATGGCTGCAGATGAATTTCCCCATCAGGAATTTTGTAATTGCCTGTTGCAAACTCTCATAGTGAAAAAGATGTCATTTGAAAGTACAATAGACTACGGTCATCCATGCTCTGGTCACATTCCGAATAGATTACTGCAACACACTCTACATGCGGCTGCCTTTGAAGACAGTTCGGAAATTGCAACTAGTCCAATGGGCGGCAAGCAAGATTACTAACAGGAGCTACATACAGGGAGCATACCACCCCCTTGTTGTGTCAGCATCACTAACTGCCTGTCCACTTCTGAGCTCAATTCAAAGTGCTGGTTTTGACCTATAAAGGTCAATACGGTTCTGATCCAGTTTACTTGTCCAACCCATCTGCCTCTATGTTCCACCTTGTAATTTAAGATCATCTGGTGAGGCCTTGCTCTTGCTCCCACCAGCATCTCAAATGCAGTTGGTGGGGACAAGAGACAGGGCCTTCTCAGCTGTGGCTCCCCATCTGTGGAATACACTCCCTAGGGAAATACGATCAACCCCATCCCTCCTAGCATTCAGGAAAAAAGTAAAATCTTGGCTAGAAGGATGGGGTAGAAATATTGTAAATAAATAAATAATAGACCAAAGCGAAAAGTAAGAGTATAAGTGTATCTGAACTGCACAATTATAGAAGTTTGATACCACATTAACAACCAGTCCAGAGAATCCTATGATATGTTAGTTGGGGCACTTTTTGGTAGATAGATCTAATCTACTTTCTTGGGCCAGAGCTCTTTTAATATATCAACAAGCACAAGCACTCAAGACCTGGCTCTTTGGTTGCACATTTAATTTGTAATTCAGGCCTAACTGTCAATAGTCACTGCTTGGTTTTAAATGTTTTATATTGTGTAATGCTATTTTAAATTTGTAAGTCGCTCGGCACACCTTTGGTGGAGAGCAACTAATCAAGAAACAAAGTGAAATGAAATGAAAAATGAAATCCCAGGATGCCTGGAAATAGAACCACAACAACTAAAGCTAGCATCAAACTGCTATAATTTTGTAATATAGATAATATATATTCATTACATGGATTCCTGCTTTTGGGGTTTTTGTTTTGGCAAGATAGAATTTTGGAGGAATTATCAAGGCTGCGTCTGTTCATATGCACATATGCTTGTTTCTGGCATACTATTTAAGTGTGTCAAATTCAGTGCACTGCAATGAACAGGAAATATATTTATTTTTACTTCCAAATGTAGAGCTGAACCAAAAAAGTCATTTTTGGGTAAATTCCATTTTGAAGTTTTAAAGAAGGCAGTATGAAGATAGAATGTCACTGTTGGCAAACCCTGACAAAAGATTTAGGAGCCACATTTCTTTCATTTGTTTTTGTACATTGACATTTACATTGATGATGCTTACTAACTAATCCAATAATTGGAAGGGCTGCTACATTCTTAGAGAAGACCAAAAGTTGTAGAACTATCTCCTCCTCCTCCTTGTAGGTTAGCATTCTGTTGGAAAGTTACATCATCATCTATAGGCTTACAATTTTGTCACACTGAATTTTATCACTGCAGAGTTTTCATATTCTTTAGAGAGGAGAGGGGGTATGCTACACCATCATGTGCAAGCAAAACCATCAATGTAACTGTTTCACATAGTGCTGTTGTGAATCCTAGAGCTGGAAAAGACTACAAGGCCCACCCAGTCTAACCCCCTGCCATGAAGGAAC
Source organism: Anolis apletophallus (assembly GCA_030556195.1). Lineage (NCBI taxonomy): Eukaryota > Metazoa > Chordata > Lepidosauria > Squamata > Anolidae > Anolis > Anolis apletophallus. The sequence continues at coordinate 53,303,212 of JARBWK010000006.1, read as the reverse complement.
ACACAATCATAACACTTCTGATATATGCCCACTAGGCATGAGAAAAAAGTTATGAAAATGAAATGATTCGTAAGAAATTCGTAAGAAATGCTACTTTTGAGTATTTCAGCATCTGGAACGCCAACCAGGAAGTGGACTTTCTTTATAGAACTTCGGGGCCAGGAATTTTCTTAAGTGTCGTTATTAGGTCGTAAGGGGGGACCCTCCTTCTCTCTCTCACCACCCTCCCGCCTCCCTTGCCAATAAGTATTATGGCAAGGCAAGCCCTAAACTCGCTCCTTCTTTCGGCTGGAAGCCTGGAAAAATGTAAACAGAGAGGCTTACTCAGAAGTAAATCTGCAAAGGAGGGCACTTTGGACGTGTGCACCCAGGCACAGCGTTTGCTGCCTGGGTGCACACACATACATATTCTTTGGGGGATTTGCTGCAGAATCTTCTCTATGAGCCTGGGATTCTGCAGCAAATCCCCAAAGAATATGTGTGTGCACCCAGGCAGCAAACGCTCCTGGGTTTTGGCTTTTCCTGGGCTCATAAAGAAGAGCCTTTTGCAGTTTGCACCGCTTGAGAAGTCAGAGTACTTCAGTTTGAATTTTACCTCTTCTTATACCCATTGTTATTACTGCTGTATTATTGCATGTGCATGGAATGTAGGTATATGACCAGTTGGATTACTTATAATATTAGGCACTTACAGTAGCATTCATTCTATTATACATTAGGTTGGTTTCTCACCCCAATACTCTTTGATGCTTTAGATCCTGGCAGGGCAGGAGGAGTGGATGGCTCTCCCTGCCCCTTCTGCCTGCCAGGATCTAAAGCCTTGAAGAGGCTTCATGAGGGGCCAACTTCAGCCCTCCAGGTGTTTTGGACTTCAACTCCCACCATTCCTCACAGCCTCAGGCCTCTTCCTTTTCCTCTCAGCCTGGGCAAACTTGGGCCCTCGCTCCCTCAGGATCGAGGTGAGAGAGAGGCAGCGAGGAGCGAGGGGGGGGGCTCCTCCTTTTTTTGGCTGCTTCCAAGAATAGAATACCCCCCTCCCTCCCTCCCTCCTTCCTATTTTGAGAGTCCCATCTAGAATTCAGTGTGATTTATTCAAGTTTTTGGCCTACAACTCCCAGAAATCCCAGCCAATTTACCAGCTGTTAGGATTTCTGGGAGTTGTAGAAAAAAACCATCTGAATGCGCATGCGCTGGCATACAAACTACTAACAAATTTCGTTAGTAATTAAGTTACATTTTAGAAATTTTTGGAATTTTTTTGTAAGTCTTTCTTTTACTAATAAAAAAATCCCCCATTTGATTTTAGAATCGCCATTTTTGGGTTCGAAACCATGCCTAATGCCCACCCACCTCTGATTAAAAACTTCCAGACTTACCATCAGGAAGTTCTTCTTAATGTTTAGGTGGGCTATCAGTTTAAATCCATTGCTCTGTGTTCTAGCCTCCAGTGCAGCAGTAATCAAGCTTAATCCCTCCTCCATGTGATATCATTTTAAATATTAAACATGGCTATCATGTCTTCTCTCAGCCTTCTTTTCTCCAAGCCAAACATACCCAGCTCCCTAAGACACTTCTCATAGGGCTTGGCTTCCAAATCTTTGATAATCTTGGTCACCCTTTTCTGGGCATGTTCTAGCTTGTTGATATCCTAGAATTGTGGCACCCAGAGCTGAACACAATATTTCAGATGAAGTCTGGCAAAAGCAGAATAGAGTGAGAATATGACTTCCATCAATCTAGACAGTGGTTCTCAACCTGTGGGTCCCCAGGTGTTTTGGCCTTCAACTCCCAGAAATCATAACAGCTGGTAAACTGGCAGGGATTTCTGGGAGTTGTAGGCCAAAACACCTGGGGACCCACAGGTTGAGAACCACTGATCTAGACACTGCCTTCTTATTGATTCAGGCTAGAATTGCATTGGCTTCTATACCTGCCACATCATACTGTTGACTCATGTCCAGCTTGTGGTTGACTAAGATTACTAGATCCCTTTCACATATTCTATTTTCAACCTTATACTGTGCATTTCATTTTTATTGCCTAAGGGTAATATCATACAGTTTTCTGATTGCACACTTTCTTGTGTTGGGCGCAGCTCTACATTGTTCTAGTTCACTAGAAATGTGTATTGTGTCAGAGATATAGCTTTGCCACCAAAGAGTTATGCACCATAGCTTCTGATGTTGACCATTATTGTAATGCATTGTCTTTATTTATACCCTACCTTTCCCTAAAAGTGGGAATCATATTAGTTGTGTTTTCTCATGTTATATTAGTAACATAAAGTTGATTCTAAAGTCAGTCCTAAGTGGTGAAGAACAAGCCCAATTCATCTCAGAGGATCTATGTTGGTTGGAACAAACCTATTTTAAATATTTGGCCTTTTAAAGATTTTCCCTAACAGAATATAATTATGCAATTGTTTTAAGAACTTTCATATCAGATAAATGAAGTCCATGACTAACACAACATGGCTAATAGAAAATGACCAAAAGGCTGGTATTTTATTATAATGTTCACTTTTAAAATTTCATTCTGATTTTAAAAAGAAGATACACTTAAATCTCATTTGAGTCTTACGTTATTGCCCCTTGCAAAAATGGTGATACAGATGCTATATTTATTATGAGTTTGCAAATCTACTTGCTGACTCACACATTTGTATATCTGTATAAAACATCACAGGCAAGACTATTTCATTAGTAGCATACTAGAAGCCATTTCTGAATATCAGTATAAATTTACATTCCACTTCTTGACTTACTACATATTCTCAAGGTAGCATTGATTCAAACACCTGCGTATGTAATAATTATAATTTGTAAATCAGTACACTTTTAGTTCCCTAAACAAACTATATTTTTAAAAGGAAGATCAACATGCAGTCATGCTTATCATATGGTGATAATTCTCAGTAAAATAATTTAAGTTCCACTTTTAACATTGGGTAGGATAGGAAGAATGAAGCACATGAAACTAGGGAAATACTCCTGCATTTTAAAAGAAGATAGAAGAGATAATGCAGGTTATTTTTTGGAGTCTAACTTCTTGGATACTACTTGTTCAGCCAGGGTGAAACAAGAAGAGCCCAGAGGCACTTAATGGCCTGCTGATTCCTTATCTGACGTTGAAAAGTTTGTATTGCTTTTAGAAATTTAATTATTTAAGAAGAGAAAAGGATCTTTTTAAAGCCTCCAATTTCTTTGCCTTTGGCAAGATAGATACAAAATGATTATTACATAGCTCTTTACCAGGTTGCCTTTACACTAGAGAGTTGAATTGATGGGTATCTGAAACAGTTGGAAAGTGCTTCCATAAAATGTAAGTTATTTTTGGGCCTCAGGTACAGTGGTACAATCAGGAGTGCTTAATTTCTATAAATTTTGTAGCATATTTTTAAAATTAATTGGTTGATGTTAACACTGATAATCTAATTTATAATCGAAAACCAAATTGGATGTGTACAGAGAGTACATTTAGAAAATAAAAAAGAAAGGAAAGAAACGAAAGGTAAAAGGAATTATAAGGGGAAAAATGGGGGGGAGAGAAAGTGCCTTTCCAGACATGCCCAAAATGTGGGACCGGTCTTGCTTTTTCCTGAGGCATCCAAATGACTCCTCAGATAAAAGCAAATTAATCCAGAGAAAAGTATGTTTTCCAAATTTGCTCTGGATTAATGAAACACATGGAAAGATCAGTACCTTAAGTGAAGGTTCAGATCTTTCTAGGTGCTGAGCCTCTGGGAATTGACTTCTGGGAATACTTCCGCAGTCCTGGGGGTCAATTGCCACAGCCATCCTGTTTCTTTGGACTCCTAGAGCCTGAAGGAGTGGGATGGCGCCCAACCCCTCATCCCCAGGCCCTCCATTCCCTCACCAAACTTACCAGAGGGGCCTGCTGGCAATGCAGGCCCCTCTGCACAGTACTCCTGATGTGCAAAAATGGCACGTCAGGAGTGGGGGGGAGGGAGGGATTTCCTTCCTCCCCCTCCTACCTCTTGACTTCCTTTTCACATGTTATGAGTACTGTATAGAGGAGCCTGCAATGCTGGCAGGCCCCTCCAATAAGTTTGGGGAGGAAATAGGGGACTGAAGGGGGACTGGATGCCATACTGAGTTAATGTTTGGTTTACCTGGTATGTCATCTAACCACCCATTTAGGGAAAGCCCAGAGTTTCAGTTGGGAGTGGGGACAGAAACCTAGGAGGAAGCAGGTTTTTTTTAGCCTGCTTCCTCCCAGGTTTCTGCCATGTCTGGAAGAGCCCAAAAATACATTATTAAAACACAGTATGGCTCTGACCCACTAATCCTAACTGTAATAAAAATAAAAATACATTATTCTCCATTATAGGCATAACTAAATCAATCAATCAATCTTTGTTATGGTCCAGAGACCCAATTTATTCAGCACAGAAAGTGCACAGTAGATTCATAAACCAACAAGACCACTTAAAAACAGGACAGGTGCAATGCTAAATGCATATGAACAAAAGTAAAACAGTGCAGATATATACAAGGCTAATTTCAACCTGGGTCTAATACAGGAAGTTGACTTATCCCAGCTACCTCAGAAAGAAACTTGGCAACAGCCAAGGTCACATGGGGGAAATTGACACCTAGTAAAAACTTTACATGGAATTGGGCTGATCTACTGGGTAGGTTGCTCAATAGTGGGTTAATAATAATAATAAACAACTTTATTTATAAGTCGCTTCCCTCTCCCCAAAGGGGACTCGGAGCGGCTTACATGGGGCCGTGCCCAAACCACAAATCACAAAATATCAGACATCAAAAAACAATAAAAACAATAAAAACAGTTAACACAGTAAAATGAATACATCTAACAAAACACTATAACAAATGCATCTAAAACAGAAGGAAAAAAAGAAGACGAGAGGGCGGGCCACATGAACATATAAAATGTTTAAAAACTGGAGGAGACAAATGGAGTAGGGCCGAAACATGAAGAGTTGCAAAGGGGAAGGAAATCCAAAAAACAGGCTTTGAGGGATCTAGTCTCCAAAGGCTAGGCGGAAAAAACAGGTTTTCAGTTGTCCCTTAAAGGCTTCCAGTGAAGGGGCATTCCTGATCTCTCCCGGAAGGGAGTTCCAAAGTCGGGGGGCCACAGAGGAGAAAGCTTTTTCCCTAGTATTCACAAACCGGCTCTGTCAAACTGGTGGAGGCGAAAGGAGGGCCTCCCCCGGGGAGCGAAGGGCTCGAGCTGGTTCATGGGGGGAGAGCTGGTTGCAAAGGTAGGCTGGTCCCAAACCGTTTAGGGCTTTATAGGTAATCACCTGCACCTTGAATTGGGCCCGGAAAATAAACGGCAGCCAGTGGAGCTCTTTAAACAGGGGGGTCGACCGCTCCCTGTACCCAGCCCCGGTTATTAATCTGGCAGCCAAACGTTGGACAAGCTGAAGTTTGTCATCTTCAAGGGAAGCCCCATGTAGAGTGCATTGCAGTAATCCAATCTAGAGGTAACCAAGGCGTGGACCACCATAGTCAAGTTAGACTTCACGAGGTATGGTCGCAGTTGGCGCACAAGTTTTAACTGTGCAAAGCCACCGCTGACACCTGAGCATCAAGCATTAGTGCTGAGTCCAGGAGAACCCCCAGACTGCGGACCTGTGACTTCAGGGGGAGTGTAACCCTGTCCAGCACAGGTTGCCACCCAATACCCCGATCAGATGAGCGACTGACCTAGAGGACCTCTGTCTTATCGGGATTGATCCTCAGCCTGTTCCTCCTAATCCAAACCGTCACAGCTGCCAGGCAATGGTCCAGTATCCGAGGGGCTTCCTTGGAATCTGGTGGAAAAGAGTAGTGGAGTTGGGTGTCATCTGCGTAGAGATGGCACCGTACTCCAAAACTCCGGATGACCTCGCCCAGCGGTTTTATGTAGATGTTGAATAGCATGGGGGATAAAATAGAACCTTGTGGGACCCCACAGGTCAAAGGCCAGGGGTCCGAGCAGGAATCCCCCAGCTTCACCGACTGGGAATGACCCTCCAGGAAGGAACAGAGCCACAGAAGAACTGTGCCCCCAAGTCCCATCCCGGTGAGTCTCCCCAGAAGGATACCGTGGTCGATGGTATCGAAAGTCGCTGAGATGTTCAAGAGAACGAGCAAAGACACACCCCCCCTGTCCAGCTCTCTGCAGAGGTCATCCACCAAGGCGACCAAAGCCATCTTGATACTGTGCCCAGGCCTGAAACCAGACTGTGAATGGTCCAGATAATCAGTGTCATCGAGTAAACCCTGGAGCTGCGAGGCAACCACCCGCTCCAGAACCTTGCCCAGAAAGGGGAGGTTGGAGATAGGTCTATAGTTGTTACAGTTTGTTGGATCAAGAGAGGTCTTCTTTAACAAAGGCCTCACCACCGCCTGCTTAAGGCAGGAGGGGAAGATCCCCTGGCTCAGTGAGGCATTTATTATCCCAACAAACCACTCCAACAACCCCTCTCTAACCAGCTTCACCAGCTAGGAGGGGCAAGGATCCAGAGCACAAGTGGTCGCCCTCACAGTCCCAAGGATCCCCTCCATGTCATCAGGAAGAACAAGCCGGAAAGAATCCCAGAAGATCGAATGATAATATGTAGCCAAGCCTTTTTGTAAAAACTGGAGGAGAATAAGATGTGATACATACATTCAACATCCTGGTTATTACATAGGCAAACTCTTGCATTCTATGGGACTCCCACAAATTTACCTCAAAGCACTTTGGACGGAAACACATTGCACCTTGTCCTGGAGAATAGGTAGCCACAGTGAAGCTCTTAAGATAATTTGCTTCATGGAGAGGCCCAGCATACTCATGGTACTTGGGGAACAAGAAACATATGAATGAGAACACAGCTCACAGAAGGCAATGTCCCACAGTCTTTGTTTAATAGATTTCAGTGCTATGTCATAACCCAGATGTGATAAGAGGATGAGGAAAGACCAATAGAAGAGGTTTTTTAAGAGTTGAGCTTGAACCAGGTGCTAATGTAATCATCCTGGGCTAGATGGTAAATCAGACCTTACTCTGTCTGAAAACATTGACCTCGAACCAATATTTAAGGGCCCACCACCAAACTTTTGATGACAGGGGGATTTCCCTGGATTCTAACAGCAAGACACAGGATGACACAAATCTGGGAAACTGGAAGAGGGCCCTCAAGAACTGTGATTGGTTCTGGTCTATCTTAGGTGTTAAGCCACCAATCAAGATGCTGGATGCATACAGATTTTTTAAAAATACTGGTAGCCATATTTTGTTCATTTTAATGGTTTCCTCCTTTCTGTTGAAGTTGTCCACATGCTTGTGAATTTCAGTGGCTTCTATGTGTAGTTTGATATGGTAGTTGTTAGAGTAGTCCAGCATTTCTGTGTTCTCAAATAATATTGTTTGTCCAGGTTGGTTCATCAAGTGTTCTGCTATGGCTGACTCCTCTGGTTAAAGTAGTCTGAAGTGCTTTTGATGTTTCTGGATTTGTGTTTGAGAGCTGCATTTGGTGGTCCCTATGTAGACTTGTCCACAGTTACATGGTACTGTATACAGTAGACTCCTGCAGAGGTGAGATATTCCCTCTTGTCCTTTGATGAACGTAGCATTTGTTGGATTTTCTTAGTGGGTCTGTTAATAGTTTGTAGGTTGTATTTTTTCATCAGCTTCTCTATCAATCAATCAATCAATCAATTTTATTTCTTATGAGTCGCCCCCCACCAAACGTGCTCTGGGTGACTTACACAATTAAAATAAACAGGTTGCATAATCACAGCTTGTTACTTAACAATCAGAGGCTCTTCAATGTGGTCAGTAGTTCCCTTAATGTATGGTAAGAACATTTTCCCTCTGGGTGGACCTTTGTCTTTACTCTTGTAAGCCGTTCTTGGTCTTGCAGCTCTTCTGATGTCTGTGATGGAGTATCCATTGGACTGTAGAGCCTAGTTTAGGTGGTTTGTTTTACCTTGGAGGAGGTGGGGATTACAGATTCTTTTTGCATGGTCTGCCAGGGCTTTAATTGTGCTTCTTTTTTTGATTTGGGTGATGGTTGGAATTTTTATGTAGGTGTCCATGTGTGTAGGTTTTCTGTAAACTGTGTGGCCCGATTGTTGATTGGGCTTGGTGTCCTTGAAGTGACTGGCTTGACCCTGAAGGAGCAGGGAGAGGTGACAGCCAACAGGGAGTTCTGGCATGGGTTGGTCCATGAGATCATGGAGAGTCAGAAGCAACTGAACAAATAAACAACAACAGGAAATCTACAAATGACAATTTTCCTTCATTTTCTTTTTCCATGGTGAATTGGATGTTTGGGTGGATTCTGTTTGGAAAAGTCACCTTTCTACACAACAACTCCCAGAATCCCACAACTAGTCATACTTAATGGGGGATTCTAGTAGTTCCAGTCTAAAAAGTATCTTTTTCCAATCTTGGGCATTTAAAAAAATGGCAACGAATAAATACAGCGAATAAAAGTAGCTGCAAAACATCTACACCAGAGCTGTATTGTGAACTCTTGTGCTTGTAAAGTACTTTGGAGATTTTGAGTTGGAGTTGGTTATTAAAAGGAAAAAAATATCATTGCTTTATAGCAGTCAGGAAACAGTACTTCAGCAAGAGAGGTGGGGGCGGAGAGCCCTATTTCTAGCTTGATTCAAGATGGGACTGATAAGCTAGCTAGGAGAGGAACATAAATGTTTAAAACAATTTTTAAAATATTAAACCATGAGATCTTCTAAATCTGTACTAACTGCTTTCCAGCAAGCACTGCATGAGTACTAATGTGCAATTACCTAGCACTTCGGGAGCTTCCACTTTGACACAATTCCCTTATTGATCTTAGAAACGGAGTATTTATACTCAACTGCACCATTTCCCACTCCACTCCAATCAGTACACCCATCTCCTTCTTTGATGAAACATCTCTCCCTGAATCCTGGAGAAATGAATGCCTCCTATGGCCATGCTCATTCATCCAGCAGTATGGTGATGAAGTAGATGGGGGACAATGAGCAAATGTAAATACATCTGGGATGTATTTGGGTGGGTTGATGGTAGAAGCCACAAGGCAATCTTAACAGTTCATTATAAGTCATAATGCTATTTTTAACCCACTTGGGACATTTTTCAAAATGAACACAACACAAGAACAGTGCAGCGCTCTAGATACTAATAGATTGCAATTTTCAGTAATCCTTATGACTTGCTAAGAATACTAGGAGATGCAATCCAACGTCATTTGAAAAGCTATATGATTCCCACTCCTGACCAAAAGTAGCATCCCTGCATATTAGTCTGTTACATCTGATAGGCCACAATATACTTGAAAAAAAATCTTCCTTATTTTCAGCATGTATTTGTGTAGGGGGCATGCCTTCAAGCAGACTCATAGTTTTCTTTGGTAAGAAATACCCTGAGATGGTTTTGCCAGCTCCTTCCTCTGAAATATAGCCTATAGCATCTGGTATTTGTTGACATCCCATTCAAGAAGTAACAAAGGCTTGTCCTACTTAGTTTCTAAGCTATTGTGAATAATTGCATGCCTTTCTTCCTCAAATTTGTTGAGATGAAAGTAATAAAGAAGATCCTTTTCATAAGACTTTTGTGAAGATAAAGCATGGGGTGGTGGTGGGGAGAATAAAGATAATTCCTGCCTTTTATGGTAAGGGTAGGATAACACATATTTGCTGTGATCCTGTATTGGGGATATAGCTATGGAGAAGTAGCTAGATCTCTGCAGTGATGTCTCCTGATTTATTTATTTATTTATTATCAAAACTATTGCATAAATTAGAATAAAACTGATAAAATTAGGAGTGCAGACGGCTAAATATCTTTTGACCAAAAACGGACAACAGCATTGTCTGTAGCTTCCAACCATTCTTCCTCCGTACATGAGGCAGGGATTAGTGGATAGGAATACAGATGCGGAATTGTCTGTTCTGCTCCACAGTCACACAAGGTGTGGGATTCTTTTAGGTGGTGCCATTTTGCCAGGTTGTCTTTTGATCTGCCCACTCCACTTCTGAGTCTGTTCAGGAACTTCCAAGTTGCCCATTCTTTGGTTTGCCCCTAGAGGAAGACCCTTGTGGGGGGGGGGGCATCCAATTGGGATTTCCTGGTTTAGCTGCCCAGAGGGATACCCTTGCTGTTGCTGGGGGGATGTCAAGTGGAATGGTAGTTCTCAAAAAGCCTTTCCTTGATGTGAGTCTACTGGGAGGAGGCTGGTAGCCATGTAGTGGATGGCCTTCACAGTGTTTAACCTTTTTATTTCACATTTAGCAGCAACTTCCTGTTGCACATCAAGGGGGGCAATGCAAGCTAGCTTGTAGAGTTCATCAACAGGTGTAGGTTTAAGACATCCTGTGATTATCCTGCGTGTTTCATTCCACACTATGTTCACCTGCTTTGTGTGGGCAGACTTATGTCAAACAGGGCAGGCATACTCTGCAGTTGAGCTAGGGCTGATGTTCTTATTAATTTTGCTCTTGATCTTACCAGTAAGTGACTTGTTATTGCATTCCTGTTTTGGCTTGTTCAAGCAGTGGTTCCTATATGTTAGTGTGGAACTAAGAACACAGATTTTAGGATGTCTTGTTCAAGCTCTTGATCTTACCAGGTGACTTTCAATTTCCTGTGGTTATCTTTGGAAAGTAGCTGAAGGTGGTTATCTTCTGAAGAGATATTTCAAGGCATTAGTAAGTTGGATTTCAACTGTTTCAAAGTGTTTTGCCTGTGTTGTCTTCCAAAGTCATCAGCATATATAAAGCTCTTTGTTAGTGGTGGTTGTGGCTGATTGTTAGCAAAGATATTAAACAAGGTTGGTGCAAGAACGCTGCCTTGGGGTAAACAATTATTTTGCCTCCTCCTTCTACTTTTCCTGCCTTGAAACCTCACATAGAAGCGATGGTTTTCTAGGAGAGTGTGGATAGTCTTTTGTAAAATCATAGTCTCGGATAATATGATAGACTTTCTGCAGCATGTTCCTATTTTGCACAGTGTCATAGGCTGTTGTAAGGTCGACAAAAACTGTTCCAGTAATGCAGCCTTTCTCATATCCTTCCTCAATGTACTCAGTCAGATTAAGAATTTGGGCTGTACAGTTTTTCCCTAGTCTGAAACCTGCTTTGTTGTGAAATAAGCTGGGGTTCAATAACAGGTCCTATTCAATTTAGTAGTATCCTCTCATATATTTTATATAGATGACATAGGAGTGAGATAGGCTGGTAGTTCCTGCAATTGGAGGCCTCCTTTACCAGGTTTTAAAATGGCAATGATTTTAGTTTTCCTCCATAGTCTCCTGATGTAGCCATCAAATTTACCATTACAGCAGAGCAAACTACCACCATCTCCAGCCATTTCCATGTTGCCAGAGAGCAGGAGGATAAGCAAAGATGCTTTCTGCTCCATTCCTGCTGATGCTTATTGCAACATCCCCAACTAGTGGAAAAGTGTTGGATACATTTCTACTCATCCTCTTATTCTCTGGCTATTTTAGGATTGAGGGCTGCATTACATATAAGGTAGAATTACCATACATCTCAAATGTCATTATTTGCGCCATACATTGAAGACAAAATTCATGTTGTGGTGAAGACGCAAGATTTTGTGCTCCATATATTAGGAATGAGGAACTTGTAGCTCTAAAGGTATTGTTGGGCAAGCACCCCCTTAAACTCAGGTTGCATAACCAGTGGTGAGGATGATGGAGTTGTCTTCCAATGACCTCTGGAGAGCCATAATTTGTCCATACTTATTCTAGAGCTGCTGCCATTCCTTTGGCGATCTTAATATGCTGTCGGACTTACTGGTGAAAAAAGACTAATAGATCTCAGAAGCTAGTTGAACTTGAGTTTTACCTATAAAAATCATTGGCAGGTTCCAATGACAGGATCACCTTAATGGCAGCCTGGTAACTTTAAAAAAGTTTTTAGGGCTTTGGGGTTTTTTTGGGGGGGGGGCTGGATATCACCCCAGTAGTTACCGTGATGGTATGTAGCCAATCCACCAAGAAAACCCCAATTTTGGGGGTGGGAATGGGGAAGGAGGCTGAAACATGTGCCAAAGTGGGTTTTTAAAACCTGCTTCAGTGTGCGTTTAACTGCAGTCTGGAGGCGCCCTAAGATGTGCTCTTGATATTTCTATTGTCCTGAAAGATGAGGTCAGATCAGCCTCTATTTCCATTTCCATTATGAAGTTAACTTATGAAGCAAGATCGGCATGCTTTTCCTTTGGGGAATTACTAAAGAGTCCCCCAATGTCTCACCCTTAAAGGTTCACTGAGAGCTTCACCAGAGAGCTTTGTGAAGCCTTATTGAAACACAAGCTCTGTCAGCTGTTATGGCTAAGTGAATATCTGTTCTAATTACACTGGCGGGAAAACAGACAGCATTTTTCATTAACATTATTAATAGTCACTAGACCCTTACCATCTGTCTTGGATTCATGGGTCTGATTCTTGAAGAGAAATGTCACCAGACTTGAGAATAATTCCAAGGTTAAGAAAAACAGATCATTGCAGCTCTAAGACTTTTTGTTACCAGGGTATTCCAGTCTTGGCTCAGAAGTGCATATTGATTTTGGCACATAGACTGCAAGCTAGCCTTTAGATGTCAAATCTGTTGCATTGTTTCTTCCTACCATAACATTGCTGAGCCTGCCAGCAGAGAGACTTCTGATATTTGTGGTCAGCTGTGAAGAGGCCTTTGATGCCAAAAGGAAAATAAATGTTTGTTTTATTTTATTTTATTTCATGATTTAAGGGTACACAATTCACATTCCATAGTAATGCGTCTGCTTGTTGAAGTGTAGCTATGCAGCTGAGATGGAAAAGATGTTCCAGTGATATAACCATGATGTACAACACACAGTGATATTCTCTTAGGCTCCTTCTACAGTGTCAGATAATCTAGGATATCAAAACAGAATATCCTCATTAACTGATTTGAACTGGAATATCTTGGCCTACACTGCCATATAATCCAGTTCAAAGCAGACAATGTGAATTTTACACAGGTAGAAGGGGCCTAAAATGAGGGCAGGGAAGTTGCAGAGTCCTTAGCTTCATGTATCAGTGGCAACACTCCAGGCATCTGATAACAAGGAGCTATCACCCATGAAAACCTATGCCAAATGGGGTTGGTCATTAAGTGTTTTGAAAACTGTGTTGCCTAACAGGTTGTTTGACTTTAAAAAAAAGATTTAACAGAGATGGGATCTTGGGGTTTTGGTGGACAGCTCAATGAAGATGTCAACCCAGTGCGCAGCAGCAGTGAAAAAAGCAAATTCTATGCTTGGCATGATCAGGAAGGGAATCGAAAATAGGTCAGCAAATGTTGTATTACCTCTCTACAAATCTATGGTAAGACCACATTTGGAGTACTGTGTACAATTCTGGTCTCCGCACCTTAAGAAGGATATAACGGAACTGGAAAAGGTACAGAAAAGGGCAACAAGAATGATCCAAGGGATGGAGCGGCTCCCTTATGAAACCAGGTTGCAACGCCTTGGTCTTTTCAGGCTGGAAAGACGGCGTCTAAGAGGTGACTTGATCGAAGTGTATAAAATCATGCATGGGATAGAAAAGGTGAATAAAGAAAAAATATTTTCTTTGTCACAAAACACTAGGACTAGAGGGCACTCCCTGAAGCTCCAAGGTAGGAAAATTAGGACTAATAAAGGGAAATATTTCTTCACCCAGGGGGTCATTGGGTTATGGAACTCACTTCCAGAGGAGGTTGTGACAGCTGTCAGCCTGAGCAACTTCAAGGCAAGATTAGACAGATTCATGGATACCAAGTGTATCGGTAGTTACTGAAAAGGACATTCAAGTGCCACCTCGGAGTTGGTTGAGGTAGGCAGGATTTCCCTGGGTACTGGTTGTGGGGGGTCGGGAGCAGGTTAGGGTTTTGCCCTCCCTTCTGCTCGAGATCCCCGTGTACAACTGGGGGCCACTGTGTGATACAGAATGCTGGACTAGATGGGCTGAGGTCCAATTCAGCATGGCTCTTCTTATGTTCTTATGTTCTTATGTTCTTATGAGATACGAAAAACTCTCAACCGTAACTGTAATGCACGTGAATTGAGCTGCAGGCTGATGTTGCATTAAACTTTTTCCTCTCCCCCTCCCCAATCTCTTGACACATCATTTTGATGTGCCAGGAGCTTTCAATGGAGGGGCCTGAACATGCAGCCAGATCCCTCAAGTAAGTATTGGGGTAAATGGAGGGCTGGGCGGGAGACAGAGCCCAATGTCTGGATCTTTCCAGGTGTTTAAGTGGATTAATTTGGGTTTGCCTGAGACATTATCTGGATGCCTCAAATAAACCTGAAATAGTTCCTGCATTTTGGGCCTGTCTGGAGGGGCTCTCAGAGGACAGCAATGACAAACCTATTCTCAACAAACTTTGCCAAGAAAACCCTGTGTTAGGATTTCCTTAGGGTCACCCTAGGTTGGAAACTACTTGAAGGCACACATTTACAAGAACATCTCAATGCCTCAATAGCTCACTGCTCTGGCAAAGCATTTGGCACTGGAAGCATCTTTCACCTAATGGTAACTCTAGGTCTGTAAATTTTAAAAGAGCTTAGAAAGGAAGAAATTCCATATCACAATCAAAACTGAGTTGAAGGTCCTTTCAGGTTACCTACAGTGTTACCTTTCAGATCACAGATTCATTTATATGATCATGTTTAACAGTTCCAGAAGTCATTACTCTCACATACTCTTTGGCCTCAAAAGCATGTTATCTTCTTCAAAATAGCCTATATATTTGAAACTCGGCAGAAATGCATCATGGCCCGTAAGTCCCTTTCTTAAAGATGTTAACTGGTGTTACAACATTGAAACTGTGGCACTACAGAGAAATCTAAATGTTTTTCTATGTAAATTCTGAGTGATCTCACCCAGTAATACAAGATATCTTGTATGTTTTCTGAGTCCATGCCATAAAGAATCAGTGTTAGTTCCCATCTCATCTTACCAGCTGCTTCTACATAGGCGTCACTAATTATGTGCTTAGTTTGTTGAAGATTTACATATTAATTATGTATACAGTATGGTCACCTGTAGTAATGTCTTCTGATTCAGAATTAATCCTATGATTAGAATTTGTGAAGTGAACTTTCTCTTGTCAGTGTGGTCATTACTAACTGGAACATATGAACTATGACGCTAATGAAATATTTATTCATATTAAGAAAATGTATCATTTCCAGTCATTTCATGCAAGAGATTTTTAAAATGCTAGGGCCATCATTATTTTTTCTACTTGCTTCTTAATGAACAGGGGATTATATTTTACCTTGCCCTGGTTCCACAGTGAATTCAGTTAATGGTATTCAGCAAAGCTGATTGGACTCTTAAAAACAGAGCACTCCAATAACCAAGTTTGTTGTGAATTGTGCCATCAAGGCAGGCCTTATAGGAGAAATAACCAGGGCCCTATCCAGTAGAATGAGCAGAAGGGACATATAATCATCAGGTTTGGGTTACTACATTTTAAAAATAATGAAGTAATATAAAATAATAATAAGAAAGACAGAAATATGGAATAATGGCACTCATGTCCCATTAGGCCAGATGTCTAGCATTTCAAATTATAGGAGTTCACCATTGGTGGCTGTGGTGTGGTGGTAGTTAAATCTGATTCATTCAAAATAAGGCACCAACAGTCCTTTTACTAATGCACATCAGCTGGGAGCAGGATTTAGTTGTTCAAAGCACGTAACTCTTAATGTAGCTTGGCCCTAATTTGAAAAAAGGTATTGGGAAAACATATTTAAAAAGAACATCTTTCCAGAAGGTTAGCTTGGATTTGATTTGAATATTGCCTATTGTGATAAGGGTCACTCACTATATATCACTGGGATAAACTCTAGTTCGCAATCAGTTTGCTTCATGAGCCAGAATGCCAGGTCATGGAAAATGAATGTCCTACCTATAATACTACCCTGTGATTCAGAAAGAAAGTGAACGGAAAATGAAAGGTAGTATGCAAAGGAATCTTGTAGCACATTGAAGGCTAACTGAGAGAATGAAGTTGGTAGCATAAGCTTTTGTAGACTTAGGGGGCATCTATATGGACCACTTACCACAGGGCCAGTGTGGTGTCAAAGTATTCCAGACTTGGCACGAAAATGTATATTTTGCCCACCTCCATCTTGTTGCAGTGGAAAAACAGAGTTCAGGCCATCCAGTGGGGCCAAACCTAGTTCAGCTCCATTGGACAGCTATCTGTACTGTGTTGTATTGTTGTTGCCGTACTTATGGCCATAGAGCTCCTGGTTTTCCCTGCGCACTTTTGCTAATGTAAGAAAGGATATCTTCACAAACTCGAAGAGAGGAGTGGGGGAAAGTCACACAGATGCCATTGCTTCCATTGGCAAAGGCACCTAGGGATGGTTAGATGCTCTTTGAAGCATGACACAAGTAACATCTCATTATTGCCTGCATTGTAGAGTAAAGGGAACCTGTGATGGTGGCACTAATTGTGAACAATGGGGCCAGTTCTGCAAAGTTAGAATGAAGAAAATGTGGGCAACTTCTTAGTTCAATATACCAGAAAGCCTCACCCACTCAACTCCTGAAAGTTTCTTTGTCCAGCCTCCAGGTCTTCCAGTCTGATCTGATTCATATTATCCGGCTCCTTCCCATGCCAGATCCCAGATGTTTTCATTCTTCGACCTTGGATGTGAACTCATGGCATGAAGGTGTTTTGGTATCTTCTTGAGTACAACAGACATTAACAGACATAACATTAACATTCTGGCAAAATAACTAGAATAGTATTATTAATAATAACAACACAGTATTGTATAATAGTAGTGATAGTATAATAATTCATCCCTCTGTTTCCACAGATTTGGCATCTATGGATTCAACTACCCACTGCTTGAAAATAGTACTTCTACCTTTAACAATCCTAAAAGCAAACTTTGATTTTGCTGTTTATAAAGGATCTCATTTCTCTATGCCATTGTATATAATGGGACTTTAAGCATCTATGGATTTTGCTATCAATGGGGAGTCCTCGATCCAAATACCAGTGGATACTACAGGGTCCACTGTATAATTATGCAATATAATACATCAAGAGAGGAGAGACAAGTCTTCTCCTTCTTCTTCCAAGAGAAAGAATACATAGATAAGGAGATAATTTCTTAGGAGCATTTAAGACTAGATAAATTTTAAAACACTTGGGTAGCTAAGTTATTATATAAACACTGAAGAACCCTTAAAGACATGTTAGTTTTTCACTTTAATATCATATTAGTTTTTCAAGGTGCCAGAAGACTGTTGTTTTAAGTCTCAATGAGTTATTTGAAACCTCAATGAATCTCAATGAATGTGTGACCATTTCCATACTATGCTTCTGCAGATGGTGTGTAGCCATGTCCAGGAGACTGGACAAGGTGCCAGACCATTGTGTTGCTCCCCAGGGCCCTTGACCAACATCTTGCACTTGGAGTCCATATAGCTCCGAAGCTTGTTTTTTTAAAAAAGGTGCCCTGCTCTTTCCCTTTCTTTCTCATGGTGTCATTCACTCAGCTGTTCTTGCCATGTCAAAGGTGGCTGACCTTTATCCCAGGATGACAAAAAGCTCTGGGAGTGGATTGTGCTTAGATAATTTGTCAGTAGGAGTTTTGAAAAAGAGATGAACAAGGGATCTAAATGCAAAGCTTTGTCTTTGGAGTGTTGTCTCTTTAACCAGATTCTCTTTAAACTGTAATAAAGGCACTCACTTCCATTTACTCACCAGGTCCTTTGGAACTGGGTAAACTTCCCACTGACCTTTCTTTGCTGAATTTAAATTTGATGTGTATCTCCCTCTTTCTCTCTCTGGCAGTTCACTTGCTTCTCTGCACTGTTTGGCAGTTCAGTGGTTTTTCTTTTCCCTTTCCTTTTAGCAAATCCATTCATGTTGATTTTCAGATAAATATATACTAGGGGAAAAAACTTGGAGGAAGATTGCCTCTGAACACTGGAAACTTCAAGGCATCCCTTTCAAGGTCACCTTCTTTTAGAGTACTACCAATTTGGAAGCATTAGTAATAATTTGAGCAAGAATTACTGGAACGATGATGCAGCTAGCATGCAAACAATGCTAATTCCATATCAGTATAACCAAGTGCTTAATAACAATGTCCTAATTCTTTTCTGTTTGTTATATTCATTAGGACTTAGGCCCATTCTTGTTCACAATTTAAATAGATTCCTAGGTGAGTGAGCCTAGGATTATGCCTAATTACACAGACTCTGAGTATGATAGACAACAAACTGCTTCTCTAAATTTGAGTAATTTTTGTGTCACCATAAAAAACTGGCAGCTGTAGTAGAAACTCACTATTTCTAGTGATGACATTGCAACAGTAATCAATGGATTTTAAACAACCTTCCAATTTTGTCCCCTCTCGTGTTTCCCCCTTTCACCTCAAACATCCTCAATCATTGTAATCTTTCATGAGGTGATTTGCTTCATCCAATTGGTTACCTTGTTTGTGCATTTCTAACTTTTTGTATGTCTACAACAGCAAACCATGTCCTATTTGCAGGTCCAGTGCTGTTTTTGTGCTCCACCACTTTCCCCCCAATGTCCTCTAGAGAGCACGAAGAGCTTTTTCACCATGGTTTAGAGGTCTCTAGGTCTAAAGTAGCTTGGGAGAATTGAAAATACTCCTTGGACTCCTTTGGAGGGTATTTGGGCCAAATCCCCCCATTTTTTGCTGGAGTTTACAGTGGGTGCAATTGCCACTCTCTGTGGTCTCATAAAGCAGCTCACTAACCTCTCACAGTTGCCTGTTTTACAGTGCAATGAGCAGGATTATATATAGCAGTATACATTATGACCATACCATAGATTTATATAGGATTTGAGTGTTGGGATATTTGCAGGATTTTACAAATCTTTCCAATCAAGACCAGCCTAAACTTTTTCTTTTTCACACGCAACCACATATTGGACTAGATTTTATTTTAATCAGGATAGTATTGTGATGTATAGCCATTGTGTATCTCTTGGGGAAACTTTACATATTTTTTTTCTCTTTCTAAGATCCCGCATTAAATTTTAGTTTCCTTCAGATAATGTTACATAAAGTAGAACTATATATATACAGACAACATGTACCTGGGCAATTGTGAATCTGTTTGTGTTGTGTTAACAACTCCCATGGATCTATCAAAACTGTGAGAAGAGTACACCTTTTAATTAACGGGGGATATTTCTGTAATGGAGACATTGAGGGAGGCTTTGTAGAGCTGTCAAAACATTAGGTGAGTTCTGTGCAACTGGCATTCACATTCCTGACAAAACTGTATCTAAAAATTAGTTCCTCCCTCATTAGAAAAATACAACAAACAGATTTTTTGTACCACCTACTCATCTTTTATCAGTCAGAAATAAGTATTTATGGCAAGCAAATCAACTTTATTTCAGTACTGTAGACATCTGTGAAAGCTCTGTTAAGTACTCAAAAACAAAGGTGTGTGTGTATATATTTAGTTATAGTTTTGGCAAAATGCTGTAAAATATGTTGTTTTGTCCATGCTTGTGCTGACAGGATATGAACAAGCACACAAAATGGTTTATGAAAACCATGGCTGCAATGAATATAAATTCAAGTACAAAATCTTCTTGGCAACCTGTATATTTCTCACATTTCTTTAAAACAAAAAGCCCAAACCTCTGAAAATACTCAAAAAGCTTGGATTAAAATGAATGGGTATGAAAGGGAGGCAGCAGCATACCCAAATCCTTTTATGTACTATGTAGTTTAGGAATGGATATATACCTGAAATACGTAGTAGATATATTTTGAAAGCAGTGAGATAAGAAATAGAGCATTTATAATCATTAACAAAAAAGGTTATATTGAAGCACCAATTGTCAAACTTTAATCTTCCAAATGTTGTGGACTTCAGCTCTCAGAAGCCACAATCAGCATGGTAAATTATTAGGGTTGATGGGAACTGAAATCCAAAAACATTTAGAAAGAACAAGGGCGTTCAGATCTTGTGAAACTTAAACAGTGTCTGAAAGGTTAGGATGGTACCTGGTCATAAAGATGGAGCCCAGGGCTGGAACAGATTCTGGATGTATCTGATGGGGACACAGGATGGAATTTAAGCAATCATGGGAAGACTGTGACAATGCTTTGTGCTTCATGATGGAAGTTGCTGAGCAAGAAGGACAGACTAAAGCCCTTGTAGATGTTCCTCACCGCAACAGCCAAGTCAGAAACAGATCCCACCTGCCATTCTATAGATTAGGAAGAACAAGAAGAACAAGAAAATCAGCTGAGCACAGTTTCAAAGCTGGCGAGTTGCCCTTTCTATAGATTCCAGTTGCCATTGCTTTGCCTTCTAAGGGAGAAGGGAAAGAGCCATCATCTGATTAAAATCTAATCTAATCTCTTTGTCTTTTTTGTCTTCTGCCATTGTCTAGCCCTTCTGTGTCCTATCTTCTTTAGATTGTAAGCCTGTGAAGCAGGGAAATTAATAATTATAAAGCTGCTTTAGGATCCTTTTTGGCTGAAAGGTAGAATAAAAATAGTCTAAACAAAAAGACATATAAACTAATATTTGTGTGAGATGACAGATAACTGTTCATGGCTATATAAGATTCTGTGTTTAATTGTTGGTGTGTGGGCATTGCAGTACATATACTTGGGGATCTTTGTTTTATTATATGCTGTACTGAGCAGATAGACTGAGGTCTGATTTCAATTGGATAACTCTGCAATATGCATTCGGTGCATATAGCCTTTGACTGATAAGCATAAGCATGTAAAATAAACAGCAAATGAAAACAGATATGTCATGCAATAAATTTACAAGTCAGTCAGATGTTCCTTTCTAATAGCTTTGCATGCTAGTAAACTGCCATTTAGCTGCAGTGCTTTATAACTGATTCAGCCAAAGATGACTGCACCATGACGGCTGTCAGTTTCTACACCACTGATCCTAAGGACATATTCTTCAGTTTGTGAAACAATTCTTTGGGGAGTCACAGTGTTCATGCTTGACTTTCACAGTATATAATGTGTATGATTCTTTTATATGAAATATACAATGTTAAAGAGTAGAATTGAAATGATAATACAAGTGAACAGATGAGTTTATTGGTACACAATCCAGGACAGGAGGCAACATCTCTCCCCATCTGAAATGGAGAGGGGACCTCTGAAGCAGAGATGGAGAATATGTGCCCCCCATTGTTGGACTCCATTTTCCATCATCTATTTCATTTATTTGCGAATATGGAGTAGATGAAGCAACCCTTTTCTCCTTGTTCAAAATCTTCAATGCAAGATGCAAACTGATGCTAGCAGAATTGCAAGTGTTTCTTACCAGATCCCTCAGCTTCTGGCACAGGGATCTGCATAAAATTTGTATAGGCTAATTTATATACATAAAATATAAACTTAGGAATTATTATATTTTAAAAGAGATATAATACAGTTCACCAGAGTGGGCAAAAATGAGAGCAGTGTGCTTACTCCGTTCATTATGCTGCTGCCAACTGATGATGGACAGGTTCTGTCTTTCTAGATCCAGCTAATTCAAACAACATTTCTGTTATAATAAACAGAAATGTGTCAACCAGAGTGGGTGAAGGTGGTGGCTTATGCCTCCTTACAAGAAGGCAAAATTCCAACCAGATTAAAGGAAGCTGTAATAAAACCATTGTTGAAAAAAATCATTGGACCCCACTCAATTGAACAAATGTTGGCCAATTTTCAATCTCCCATATTTGAGCAAAGTCTTGGAACTTGTGGTGGTCCCACAACTCCAGGTGTTCTTTGAAGAAACTGATTTTCTAGATCTGTCACAGTCTGGCTTTAGGCTGGGACATGGAACTGAAACAGCCTTAGTGGATGGTCTGCGTAGAGAACTTATTTATTTATTATTCCATCTTGTATTCCGCTCCTCCCTGCAGGCTCGGGGCGGATAACAGCATATAAAATAGGCTGGCATGTGACATCCATGCAGCCATACAATAAAATACAGACATAAAACGCAACATCACATCCCGAGACATAAAATAAAATACAATGGCATTCCCTGGGCCAGGGTACCGATTACAGGAGAAATTACGCTGGGTTTGTTTGCCTAATCAAAGGCTAGTCTAAAAAGGGCGGTCTTGCAAGCCCTGCGAAACGGTATGAGCTCTGTAATGGCTCAGGCGTCGTCCGGGAGGGAGTTCCAGAGCGCCGGAGCTGCCACAGAAAAGGCTCTTTGCCTGGTTGTTGACAAGTGACAGGCGCGGACTGATGGTACCAGGAGCAAGTTCAACTCCTCCAAACGTAGTGATCTCGGGGGAATGTACGGGGCAAAGCAGTCCCTCAGGTACGCAGGCCCTAGGCCATGCAAGGCCTTAAAGGTTAAAACCATCACCTTCAAGGCAGTTCGGTACTCAATGGGTAGCCAGTGCAACTGCCAGAGGATGGGCGTAATGTGCTCCCTTACTGACATTCCCGCCAGCAAGCGAGCAGCGGCATTTTGCACCAGCTTGAGTTTCCGAATTGTCGACAAGGGAAGGCCAACGTAGAGGCCGTTACAGTAGTCCAGTCTCGAGATGACCGTCGCTTGGATCACCGTGGCCAGGTAGCCCCTGGAAAGGTAGGGTGCCAGTCGCCTAGCCTGTCGTAGGTGAAAAAATGACGCCCTGCTGGCCGCGGAGACCTGGGTCTCCATGGTCAGCAGGAGGTCCAGTTGGACACCTAAGCTCTTAACAACAGGTGACAGGTTAAGCCGTTCACCATCTAGGGAAGGCAACCGGCACTCATCCAGTCCAGGCCGACTGGGCCACAAGATCTCCGTCTTCGACGCAGTCACCTTCAGCCGGCTGGCCGCAGCCAACCAGTCACGGCCTCCAGGCACTGGTGGAAACAATCGGGTACGGTGTCCGGCCTGCCGTCCATTCTCAGCAGAAGCTGGGTGTCATCAGCGTACTGATAACACTCCAGACCAAAGTCGCGGGCCAGCTGGGCCAGGGGGCGCATATAAACATTGAATAATAAGGGGGAGAGGATGGTCCCCTGGGGGACCGCACAGTCAAGTGGGAGTCTCCCGGAGACCTCCCCACCCCCCTCCACACGTTGTCCCTGGTCCCGGAGGAAGAAGGCCACCCATTTAAGGACGGTCCCCCCAACCCCGGAGCCGGCAAAACGGTGGGTCAACAATGCGTGGTCTACCATGTCAAACGCTGCTGTCAGATCTAACAAGACGAGCAGGGCTGATCCACCCTGGTCCAGCTGGCGGCGAAGTTGGTCTGTAATGGTGACAAGCACGGTCTCCGTCCCGTGCCCAATACAGAAGCCGGACTGGAAGGGATCGAATCCAGCTGTGTCTTCTAAGAACAGCTGCAGCTGATCCGCTGCTGCCCTCTCAATTACCTTGCCTAAAAAAGGCAAGTTGGAAACTGGCCGGTAATTAGAGGGAGCCGAAGGATCTAACTTCGGCTTCTTCAGCAGCGGTCTTACCATAGCCTCTTTCAATCCCCCTGGGAAGACTCCTTGTTCAAGGGAGCTATTTATGATCTTTCCCAGGGGGCCTCGTAGTCCCTCCCGGCAAGCTCTAACAAGCCAGGAGGGGCACGGGTCAAGGAAGCAGGTAGTTGGCAGGGGGCGTGTATCCCTGTTGGTTCTCTTAGACCTCTCAGCGGCCTTGTGGTGTTCCAGCCTGGTGTTCATGTGCATGATGGGAATGATGGGATTGGTGTTCATGTGCATGATGGGAATGCTGAGATTGACATTGAGCATACTGATGTGCAAAGTGAAGTTTCAGATGAGGCTCCTGCTCCTGAGAACAGTTTAGTTCCCAGGGAACTGTGAAAGATTCCTTCGTTAAGGATTCAGAAGGCCTTGATAGAGATAACACTGCAGCTGAAAATTTTAATGACCAAAGGGAGACAGCAATGCCGTTTGATCGCAAGGCCAACATTAGGGAGCAAAGACAAACTTCTCAGGATGTTAGGCACAGCTTCAGGTTTCAGCAAAGGGATACAAAGAGAAACTAATTTTCCCTTACTTAAGTTTGTAAGAAAGGGTCATGCCTCAGTTTCCAGACTTCATTTAGAAAAGGCATCACATCAGATTTCCTTGTCTCTAGTTCATGTTTGCCTTGGCCTTGTTTTTATGGATTGTTTCTATTGCTCCATTGAACTGTCCTAGAATCTAGTATCAAGCTTTTAACCTTTACCTTTTGAATCTTGGAATTTTGAACTGTGTGCTTACCTTGGATTTATCTTATGTTTTATCTTCTTTTACCTTTGGATGGACACTATACTATGTTTCAATAAAAGACTATTATTCCAAGATTGTCTAATGTGTGTGTGAACTAGGGGGATACTTCTGTCTGAAGTGCAACAGGCCTTCAGGACCATAGACCACGGTATCCTTCTAAGATGGCTTGTGGGAATGGGGCTTGGAGGGACTGTTTTGCAATGGCTCCAATCCTTAGATATCATTTTCAGAAGCTTTGTTGGGGGACACCTGATAGACCCTAAGGCCTTTGTCCAATTGGATCCTGCAGGGCTCAGTATTGTCCCCCATGTTGTTTAACATCTACATGAAGCCACTGGAAGAGATCATCCATGAGTTTTGGAGTCAGATATCATATATACTCAGATGATGTCCAACTTTATCACTCCTTTCCACCTACTGCTAAGGAGTTTGCTCAGGTCCTGAACCAGTGCTTGACAGCTGAGATGGTCTGGATGAGGGCAAACAAACTGAAATTGAATTCAGACAAGATGGAGGGACTCCTGGTCAGTTGTAAGGCCAAACAGGGTATATGGTTATAGCCTGTGTTAGATAGGGTTGCACTCCCCTTGAAGACACAGGTTTGCAGCTTTGGAGTGATCCTGGATTCATCGCTGAGCCTGGACCCCAAGTTTCAGCGGTGGCCAGGGGAGCTTTTGCACAACTAATGCTTGTGTGCCAGTTGTAAAGAAACAAGCAGGGCTGGCTGACCCACCAAATACAGTAGAAAGAAAGGAATCACAAAAACAAATAGCATTCAAGGTTCTTTACATAAGAACATAAGAAGAGCCATGCTGAATCGGGCCTCAGCCCATCAAGTCCAGCATTCTGTGTCACACAGTGGCCCACCAGTTGTACACAGGGATCTCTAGCAGAAAGGAGGGCAAAACCCTCACCTGCTCCCGACCCCCACAACCAGTACCCGGGGGAAAATCCTGCCTGCCTCCATCAACACAGAGGTGGCACTTGGATGTCCATTTCAGTAACTACTGATTCCCTTGGTATCCATGAATCTGTCTAATCCTGCCTTGAAGCTGTCCAGGCTGACAGCTGTCACAACCTCCTCTGGAAGTGAGTTCCATAACCCAATGACCCTCTGGGTGAAGAAATATTTCCCTTTATTAGTCCTAACTTTCCTACCTTGGAGCTTCAGGAGTGCCCCTAGTCCTAGTGTTGTGTGACAGAGAAAATATTTTTCTTTATTCACCTTTTCTATCCCATGCATGATTTTATACACTTCGATCAAGTCACCTCTTAAACGCCGTCTTTCAAGGCTGAAAAGACCAAGGCGTTGCAACCTGATTTCATAAGGGAGCTGCTCCATCCCTTGGATCATTTTTGTTGCCCTTCTTTGTACCTTTTCCAGTTATGTTATATCCTTCTTGAGGTGCGGTGACCAGAATTGTACACAGTACTCCAGATGTGGCCTCACCATAGATTTGTAGAGAGGCAATACAACATTTGCCGACCTATTTTCGATTCCCTTCCTGATCATGCCAAGCATAGAATTTGCTTTTTTCGCTGCTGCTGCACACTGGGTTGACATCTTCATTGAGCTGTCCACCAAAACCCCAAGATCCCTTTCCTGGTTTGTCTCAGAAAGCTTTGATCCCATCAGTTTAAAAGTGTATTTGGGGTTCTTTGCCCCGATGTGCATGACTTTACACTTGTTTAGGTTAAACTGCATTTGCCACTTTGTTGCCCATTCACTCAATTTCGAGAGATCTTTCTGGAGCTCTTTACAGTCAGTTTCATTTTTAACTACCCTGAACAGTTTAGTGTCATCTGCAAACTTTGCTACCTCACAATTTACTTCTACATCCAGATCATTTATGAATAAATTAAAAAGTAACGGTCCTAAAACTGAACCTTGGGGTATGCCACTTCTCACCTCTTTCCATCCAGAGAAGTGTCCATTTATTACCACCCTTTGTTTCCTACAGTTTAGCCAGGTTCCAATCCAGGACAAGACCTGTCCCCTGATTCCATGGCTGAAGAGCTTATTTAGGAGCCTTTGGTGAGGGACTTTGTCAAAAGCCTTTTGAAAGTGAAGGTAAACAATATCGACTGGGTCCCCTTTATCTATGTGTTTATTTACACCCTCAAAGAATTCTATCAAGTTAGTAAGACATGATTTGCCTTTGCAGAAACCATGTTGATTTTCCTTCCGCAATGCCTGTTCTTCTATGTGCTTAGTAATTTTTTCTTTAATAATGGTTTCCATCACTTTGCCTGGAACTGAGGTTAGACTAACTGGCCTATAATTTCCTGGATCACCCCTGGATCCTTTCTTGAAGATCGGAGTTACATTTGCCTCCCTCCAGTCCTCGGATACAGTGCCTGATCTTAGAGAAAGGTTATATATTTTGGCTAGAATTTCAGCAATTTCACACTTGAGTTCTTTAAGAACTCTGGGGTGGATGCCATCTGGCCCTGGTGATTTGTTGACATTTAGTTTAGTAAGGCATGTGAGAACATCTTCCTTGTTTATCTCTATCTGGTTTAATTCATTTAATTCCCTCCCTGAAAAAACTGACTCAGCTGCAGGCATATGTTGTCTGTCCTCCTGTGTGACAACGGAGGCAAATAAGTCATTTAGCCGTTCAGCAATCTCCTTGTCTTCACTTATTGTCCCTTTCTTTCCATTTTCGTCAAGTGGCCCAACTGCTTTTCTAGTTGGGTTTCTGCTTCTGATGTACTTTATGAAGGAACGTCTCGCGAGCGTGGATATCCACGGATATCGTCAGCATTTGCGGTGCTCGTGTTCCTTCATGCATTGTGTTCTTCCTGCCTGAGACACTCGCGAGACTTCGCCACCTAGGCCACGCCCCTGGTCCTGAGGAAGCCCCTTCGGGGGCGAAACGAAGGCGCGCATCAATTTATGGTTTCGTAGACCATGGATTGTCTCCCCTTTATGTTTTGAATGCAATATACTGGCATAAAAACCGGGACTGTGTGATTATTTGTATATTTTGCCTAAGACTTTGGGAGACATCTGGGACCGTGTCCCTCACTGATGACGCAGGAACTCCTTTCCACCCTTTTGCGACGTCTCTGCTCACTTGCATGTGAGTCAACCGCCCGTGATTGCTCTATATGTATGTAAAGACTATAATAGTATGTGTTATAATATATTGTGTAAATAATTGAATGAGCTTATCATCTTGAACCTGGAACCTGAGAATTCAATAGTATAGACGTTAAAGAACCTTGAACGCTATTTGTTTTTGTGATTCCTTTCTTTCTACTGTGTGCCAGTTGTACCCATACCTTGGGAAGTCAGACTTGGCCACGGTGAACCATGCTCTTGTTACATCTCGTATAGATTACTGCAACATGCTCTACATGGGATTGCCTCTGAAGAGGGCCTGGAAGCTTCAATTAGTTCAATGGGCGGCAGCCAGATTTCTAACTGGAGCAGCATATAGGGAGCAGGCATGTAGCCAGGGGGCTTCAAATTCTCAGTGGTCAATGGGCCTTACTGGTACATTATTTAAACTGTTATGTTTATTCATATCATGATCTGATCACCATGCTCATTATATCCCACATTAGTGGGGTTATTGCAATACAAAAGCATAGACCCTACCCAGGGACAAACTCAGCCCCGAAACAAAATCCTGGCTACGGCCCTGATAGGGAGCATACTACTCCTCTGTCATGTCAGCTCCATTGGCTGCCAGTTTGCTACCAAGCCCAATTTAAAGTGCTGGTCTTGGCCTATAAAGCCCTAAAATGTTTCTGGTCCAACTTACCTGTCTGATTCGCATCTCCTCCTATGAGACAACCAAAGCTTTAAGATTAGCTGGGAAGGTTCTGCTCTCAATCCCACCTTCTTTGCAAGCACAATTAGTGGGGATGAGAGACAGCGCTTTCTCAGTGGTGCCCCCTCTCCCTGTTGTGGAACTCTGTCCCCAGTGACATCAGGCAGGCCCCATCTTTGTGGTCTTCAGGGGAAAAATGTAAAGACATGGCTCTGTACACAAGCATTTGCAGAATAAATCGTTATGGTTTTGACATGGTCTGAATAAGGATTATGAGCAAGGATTATGGATGAATGGAATCATGCATTTCATATGTTTTTAACCAGTTTTTATTCTATGTATTTTATTTGCTTACTGTTTAAACTATTTTTAGTTTGTCAGATATGTTTTATCACTACGTTAAATGGCATTGCAGCTGCCTTGAGTCCGCCTGCAGAGGTGAGAAAGGCAGGGTACAAATGAAGCAAGCAAATAAATTAATAAACCTACTAACAAATGTAAGTTTAAAAGGGAAAAAAGAGAATGCTTGTGAAATGGTGTTTTGCTGGTGTTTCTCTCAGGAGTGCACCAAAGAGCCTTTAGAAGTTGGGGGAAGGAAGGAGCATTTCAAAATATAATGGCCCCATTTCAGCTAACATATTGTCAGCCATTAATGACTAGTGGTGTAACAGCTGGCTTTGATGTAATTTCTTTTGAAAACATGAGATTACCAGCAGTTTATTGCATTCCTGTTGGCAGACTGCACCTTGGATACAGCCAAATGTCATGGGGGTCAAAGGTCGAAAGCCACAAGCCAAAGGATTTGTCATTGTTTAACAGGTCACTTGTTGCTATGCATTGCTTAGGCTGGACAGCTCCAGGGAGCCTACCGCAATGACATTGCATTCTACTTTGTTTGCTCAGGACTCTGGTTGAAATTTCTACTCATTTATTGTGTATACTTATATCCAGCTATTTCTCTGGGAGCTCATAGTACCATACCTACAATCCTATAATTATCTCCCAGTCAGTCAATAACCAGATGTTGGCTGCTACATTTGTGCCTTTGGACTTCCTCTTTTTGGGCTACATCTTACTTCAAGGGCAAGAATGTTGTGCTCCTTCAGATGTTATTGAACTGTATTTCCCAGCAACTCATTTCATTTATGTTTCATTTATATCCTGCCTTTTCTTCAATATTAGTACAGAGTAAAATACCTGTGTGTGCTATTAAATAACCTATAAACATAAGACATAAAAAGGATAATGAAAGTCAGAATATAAAAATCAACTCAAGAAGGACATCATTTACAGGTCCTTGCAGTCAGTCCCTGAAAGTTTATGTAGATAGGAACATTTCACACTTGCTGGCAAAAGAACAACAAAGAGGAAGCCATCCTGGTTTTTCCTAAGGAGAGAGGTCCAGTGTTTTGGAGTAGCCACTGAGAAGGCCCTCTCACCTCTTCTCACCAAATCTGCCTGAGAAACATGTCTGGGAATGAGAGGAAGATCTTAGATTCCAAGAAGACTCACACATGAAACACATTCCTTCAAACAGCACAGACCTAAGCTGTATGGGGCTTTATAAGACATAATCCACACATCGAATTATGCCCCAAAGTGGCCTGGCAAACCAACGCAGTGCCATTAAAGAGTTCTAGAGTGGAGCTCTCCACCTATATAGTTCTGTCTCCCACCACCACCACCATGGAACGAAGCTTTGAAATACTGGATCCTTCTCCTCTGACCATTTACTGGCTGGGGCAAAATTAGTAGAAACCTGGCAGCGTGTGACTGCACTTCTGCTGCTGGGAAAGAAAAGCAAGTATTCAGGTGAGTCAGGCAAAAGTGTCTCATTTTAAAATTTGCTTTATATACATATTTCTGCTTGAAAACATGGTCCAGGACTGTTTTTATTTGGGAACCAGTAGATCAGATCCATGGCTAAGGCAAATTTAAAAAACAACATAGGGATTCAGTTTGTTTCTAGAAAAAAATCTCAAGTTAACCGCTTGGATATGGATCTGAGCATAGGTGCTTATGTTTCAGCAGTGACCGGGAAAGTGTTGGACATCTAAAGCTAGTGTGTCAGCTGTATCCATGATTGGAGATGTCAGATCTGGCTATGGTGTCACATCCCATTCAGATTATTACAGTGCTATCTATGTGGAACTACCTTTGGAAACTGCAGTGGAGCTAAAAGGTTGTGGCCAGAATGCTGACTGCTGCAGGTTACGAGCATACAACAACAACCCTTGTTACAACAACTTCATAGACTACTAGTCCTTTACAAGCAGAGATCAAAAAGCTGTTTATAACCGTTAAAACCCTACATGGTTTGGGCCCAGATTATTTTAAAGATTATCTGAAAGATTATGTCTCTCTATGAACATATGTCACAATTTCAAGAACATTTTGCGAAGTCACAAGAGAGACCCTTGATAGATGACCCCAAGATAAGCTTCTTCTCATGGAGGTTCACCTGCACACTTTCCCCTCCCACTTTCCCCCCCAGGCAGACTTGTGATACTTAACTTGTTGTGGCAAAAAAGTTTTTTAATGGACTATACTATATTTGTACCTTTTTACTATGTGTTAACGTGTTTTCAATCTGTTTTAAGTTCATGTTTTAATTATTTATTTATTTAGAAATAAAGGTTTTAAAGCTATATTTTGTTTTCATTTGCTGTAAGATACTTGTCCCATGTCAGGAGAAAGATGGGAAATTAATTAATTAAACATAAATACATATCTTCAGTTGTTCATCCATTAATCAGAGATACTGATTCTCAAGTGGCTGCAAAAATTGCTGACCATACTTCTATGCACAAATATTTGTATAAATCCAACTTAAACAGCAGAGACTTCAGTTGTGTGCTTTCCTCACTGTCAAATAAATAGATTTTTCAGAATGGTACACCATGCTTTGGAAATGTTGGTATAAAATGCAACTGAAAAGAAAATATCACATTTTTCATAATTTCACTATTTTGCACTAATTAGCTAATTCGGATTTAGCGTGGGAAACCATAATATTTAGAGTTTGCATCTGTCTTGACAGCACAATCTAACATGGAAAAATTAGTGAAATGATGTATTGTCTTTTCAGACCTCATCACATTAGTCTTCGGCCCCATCCTACGATGCTTGCAGGACAGAATCAGGAGAGAGCCTACTGGAGTCCATCACATGACACAGGGCTACTTCTGACAGGGCTTTGTTCTGGTTCCATTATCCAAGCATCATAGGACAGAGCCCTGAGAGCCCAGGAGGCTTTCTGTATTCTTATCCATTAGGGCAGAGGAAATGCGGGGGAAAGCCGGACAGTGACACTTTCCCCATGGTATGGTGATGCACTGCAGAGTGATGCCCCACTTTCCACCATGGCTTGGCTTGAGAACCATCTGATGAGGTCCTTCAATGCAATTGACACTAGAGCAACTAGTGAGGCAAACCTTTAATTCAAACAATAACACAGGGGAAATGATTGTTAGTAACAAGCGGTGACTATGTAACCTGTTTATTTTAATTGTGTGAGTCGCCCAGAGTACCTTTGGTGGAGGGCGTCTCATAAGAAATAAAGTTAGTTAGTTAATTAGTTATAAATATTTATTTCCATCTGTTGAATGATTTTTCTAAAAGGCTAATGGAGACTCTATTCCAGACTTTACCATCAAGAAGTTTATGTCAGTTAAGAGGAATTGTCTATTCAGTTAAGTACATTGCAATGAGCACTTATAAGAGAAAAAGGAAAAGGAAAACATTGAAAAATGGTTTTATCATCCAAGGATGAATAATAAAATTATCTTTCAAAATGGCCTTCTGACATCTCTAAATTTCTCTAACATTGGCACATATCACATTTAGATTCCTCTTTGACTTACTTCATGTTCTTATTTTAGTTATCACTGGGGATTGGAACTGAAAGGTCTGTGAAAACAAATGAATTTAAAACAGGCATTTCACCTGTTCTTTAGGAATGCTAAATTAACTTTCAGTTAATTCACAATAACTGAAGAGCATGACTTATTCCCTCTCATGCATGGACCTCAGAAAACCCCAAGTTTATTAAAGATGGCTGGAATCACTATTAATCAGTTAGTTAAATATACTTCACTAAGGGCACATCTACAGTGACAATTTAATGCAAATTGGAAGCATCTTCAAAGTACAGCAGTTAAAGTACACCACAGCACAAGTCAAGCCTTTTAAACTGAAAAAAGCAAAGTTAGAGGATACCCCAAAATAGAGTCCATAATGCACATCATTTTTAAGGGGGGAGGGTGGAAGCATTATCCATGACTGTGAAGCCACAAATAAAATGGATCCTGGAGATTCTGATTCAAGGCCAAACAATTCTGTAGTTTGTGTAATCACCATCCATGCCTTAAAGTGGTTCCAGGATTACCAAGTTTATCATCTGCACACCGCACAAGAAACCACTTCTTTATATGCTGGCCCATCCATCCCAATCCTAACAGGAAAAAAACATTCCCCTAAGCTCCAATCACCAGCAAAATAAATTTCTTTATGATTGGCAATAGTGTCACAATCATGACAAAGCAGTGAGCGTGAATGCAAAATAGTTAGGGAATTTAAATCTAAATAACTGATTTTTATTTTTGTCAGTAAATCAGTACAATAGTTCTTCAGATAGTTGTCTAGAATCTATATGTCAATTTATATGCAAAACTGAATACCATAGAATCATGCTGAAGGACCTTCCAATGCCTAGAGAAGTGTTTTCCTGAAGGTGCCAGTACAATTCTATGGTCAAATCCCACTGGGAGTTTTGTTAGAAGTTTCACCAGACATTGACCACAGTATCTTGGATGCCAAGAAAGAACTTTTCTCTAGGAAGTATACAACCCCTTGTTGGGTCAGTTCCACTGGCTGCCAGTTGCTACCGAATAGAATTCAAACTGCTGGCTTTGGCCTATAAATCCCAAAACCATTCTGGTCCAGTTTACCTGTCTGAACCCATCTCCCCCTATGAGCCAGCTAGATTACTAAGATCTACTAGTGAGGCCCTGCTCTCAGTCCCGCCACCTTCACAGGTGTGATTGGCAGGGATGAGGGACAGGGCCTTCTTGGTGGTGGTGCCTTGGTTGTGGAACTCCCTCCCCAGGGAGATCAGATCAGCCCCCTCCCTCCTAGCTTTTAGGAAACAACTTAAGACCTGGTTATTCAAGAAGGCATTTGGTGAATGACAGAAACATGTAACATAGAAGTAGTTAAAATATCATTGGGATTGTGTAAGGCCTAAATGTTTTATGTATTGTGTGTGGCTGTTGTTTTATAGTTTTATAATTTCAATGGTTTCAATTTATTGTCATTGTTGTTTCAATATGTGTTGTTTTATACATGTAAGGCATTGAATTTTGCCATTGATTATGTTGGGAACCACTTTGAGTCCCCCTAGGGGTGAGGAAAGTAGTATATAAGCACAATAATAAATAAATAAATAAATAGGCATTACTAAGTTCTCCAGAGAGATTTTAGGATATGCTTCAGTTACAAGCCCAAGACATTTTAATTTCGGATGCAAAAAATAGTGTTCCAGATTGTACATGAAAATTATATCACTTGAGGGGTTTATTGTAATCTACTTTTTGTAAATTAAGTGATTTGACTTAACCTGCCTCAAGAATTTCAACTGAAATGCATACTGATTGTGTGGGTTTTGCTTCATGTTGTTTTGTGCTCATTATTTTAAGAAATATCATAGATCCATGAGTTGATTTGGCAAGGCACATTTCATCTGCATTTCAGCATTCATCTTTCAAAGTTAAAAACAAGAGAGGGAATTTCAGGTACAGAAGCCAGGCTTTTTTTGCAAAATAGTTTTCTTGGTAATGTCATACTAGTATTTTAAAGACACATTAAAACAGCCTCCTTGGACCTTCTGTTACCAGTGTGTTTTAAGGTGAAGTTAGTTTAGGAACACTGGTTGGGTATTCTGCTTACTGCTAGCTTTATGCTGCGCATATCATGTCCAGAAGAAATAGCTGGAGGGACAGAACAAGAAACCTGACCGGTGTCAGCATCCTTTTGTCCCTTCCATATGGGTAGGACATGATTCCACAGGATTAGCCAACCATTGTGTGCTCGGGTCTGATCAGTTCAGTCAATTTACTGTGTAAAGTAAATTGATCCTTTGGAACAATGGGCCCTGTATTCAGCTGTTTGTACTACAGGTACCTGAGAAAGCAGCGTGCCTCTGTAAACAGTTGTCCCTGCCCTCATGTGGAGTGGACCAGCACCATATGGTGCCACTATGAACTTATTAACTGACGGATTAACTCATCTCAGCATTTGGGATCCCCAGCTTCCAGCTGTGAGAATGATTGATGGGTTAACTACTGCTTCAGTCTTGAAAGTTATTTCCTCTATTTAACAGAGTCAAGAAGACAGAAAATTGCCCCCTTTGTAAATGCTAATCTCACCACTCCTTCGAACACCCAACATAACAATTTATTCAAGGCAAAGTCTTAAAATTGGTATAGTACACATCAAATGCATACTAATTAGCAATTTCTTTTGAAGGCTCTATCACTTATTAAGGGTCTCCTTTTCCATATGTTCATCATGCCCCACTTCACCCTTTAATTACAAAACAGCACTTTCTATTAATTGTGAGAAGGTACATTGTCCCTGGTATCCCTACTAAATACTACACCTTCAGAGGCCCAGTTTAGGGTCAGAGAGAAGGCAATCATTAAAGCTTAGTACCATGGCCATTTTAAGCATATTCATCTCCCTACCCCCCTTCTCATGAGATGTGCTGGTTAAAGAGATTTGCTTGAAAAGAAACGTTTTTTCCCTTCCTTTCAAGATGTCAATTTCTGTGTTCCTGTTATATTACTACTGGCCCTAGATGGAAAACGATGGTGATTATTCCACTATGATTAAGTGGCAATTATTCTACCGCTGACATTGAGCAAAAAAGGAACCCCTTTCTCACTTGGGACCTTAGTTTCAGCTTTCTCCTCACCTCTTATTTTGTAAATTTGGCCCATGCAAAAATATATTTAGTCCTGTCATCAATACAAGAAAAGTCAGTTCCAAAATGATAAGTAATGAGTTTGTTAGAAATCAGCTTTCACCAAGATCTTTTTTTAAAAAAACCACACACCAAAAGTACCAATTAATTGCACACTTAACTGCACTATGAATCTTGCATTTATTAATCTAATTGGCTAATTTACTCAATTGGCATTTAGATTAGCTACATAATACCAGTGTTGTGGGCTAACATGAGAAAAGTAAAGCATGTAATATCAAACTTTAGTCTCATGCTCTTTCTTTATCAAAAGTACAGCTAACTTATTTAGCATGGTTTTAACACGTGGTGTAGCTTGACGTAAGCCAAATGTAAGAATGAGTTTTAAAGCTCCATTTAACTTTTTGATGCTTTCTACTACGTGCTATCAATATCAGGAAGTAGTAGACAAATAACAATTAGTCAAATAAAAAGATAATGATAGTATTTTATATTTGTCAAATGAATGGTGAAGATGAAGAAAATGACAGTTAAATACTGACTCCTTTCCAATGTGTCCAAGCCAGCACATATAGTTTCTCCTTACTTCCACCTAACTTCTATCCTCAGTAAAACCCTTTAAGGTACAGTAGATCAGAAAAAGTTATTGTACCATAGTCAGCTATTGTGCCTTAGGGCTCATTGTGGATTTGAACATGAATTTTCCCAAGTCCCAGGCTAAACCTAACCATTAATTTTGTCAATAGCTGCAAAATTGGAATAATTATATTACTCAATGCTATATTACTACTTGTGGAAAACAAGTATAGTCACTCATCCACATTTGTGAGTTTGACTTTTGCAAATTTGATTATTCGTGGATTTGATTAAGATGTTCTTTTCAGGAATCTCTAGGTCCTCCGGCATGGTTACTGTCCAGAGTAAGCTGACTATAGAAATTGTGTCAGGGAAACAAGCAAACCTTTTTTAATTCACCATTTCCTCCCTGCCAAATTTGAGCCCCTAACCCTGTCAAATTTGGAGAGCCCACTCTACTTAGGAACTTGTCATTATGAGATTCGTCCTTCCCTCCCTCCTTCTCAGACCTGAGGTTTAAGATACTGCATTCATGTTATGGTTAATTCTTATAATAATTAATATTAACTTTATAACTTACATTTCCCCCAAAAATCATGATTAAAAACTGTTTATTTAAGTTTCAATTTTGTTTCACAAGTGGGTTGTCTGAAAATACTAGCAGTGGATTTCTCTTCAAAAGGCAAGAGAGGAAGAATATCAATTCACTTAAACAACCAATCACTTTCCTGCACAAGTAGACGCTGCAAGCTAAATGTTATTTTCCTTCTGTCTTCCTTTTCTTGTTATCATCTCACTTTCCTTACTGAGGGTCCATTAGGATAGGGAAACTCTTTTAAAAGTTTCTTTCAAAAGAAATTCGATTCAGGACCTCTGTGTTGTGCTCTTCCATCTTAAAATTGTCAAAATAAAAATTGATATTTATAAAACAAATACATATATATTTGTTTAAATTTATAATAATAATAAGAATAATTGCATATCTTGTAAACAACCTTAGAAAATGAAGCACATTTATCTACCCACCCCCACCCCAAATGTAGCAACTATTGCAGTTAGATTTTTAGGTCTGCTCCAGCTCCCATTTAAATGGTAATTTAGTCTAAAAAGCATTAGGTAAACAGAACTCTCAAAAATCAACACAAAGATTTTGTCCATCTTTAAGCTGAATAGTAATTGTAATGCTTTTAAAACTGGGAAATGCTACACATGAAAATGCCTTGAAAGTTGTCTTTCGTTTGATTGTTCCAAAGAATGGTTTCCTTACTTTTTCACACCATAACTACTTCATTCCTTCCTCTTGGAGAAAAAAAGACAAAATTGCATCTGGCTGTCAATTTAGACAATGTGCCAGATTTCAGCCTGTTGTATTTTGAAATGGGCCAATATTTTAAATACCGAAACCCATGGTTTAAAATGGAACTGACAGGCTCCTAACTACAGCCTAGCAAGTGCTGATGTTATCATAATGAAACGTAATTAAATTGTCTCTGTCAGGGAGAGAGATGACCAGTCATTCAATGTATACCTTGCTGCTGTCACTCATTTAATTAGCTATTAGTTTCATTATCCTTAGATGTTTTATTTTCAGCCAAATGATCATGTGTCTCTCATTCCTAATGCAGCCCCTTCTGCATTAGTTCACAAATATACTTTTTTGTGTAGAGAAAAAGTCCAGATTCTCCATTCTATTCAATAGGAAAAAATGATGCAAACAATCTCCCTTCTAACACAGGATTATTGCATTCATAACCCATAAACCCAGCCTATTCCAGAAGAACAACTTCTTTCAACAATTCCATGGAAATACTTCAATGAATTAACTAGCAAATAAATAAATTGGAGTACGCATCATTCAGTGAGTAAATTTGCTGGGAAAAACTTGACAGCTGCCAACCAAATCATTGCACTAGAATATGTTTTCCTCAGGATTATCCCAAATTCTGATGTTTCTGGGCTAAAAGCTTTGACCTTGGGACAACCCATAGTGATGTCATTAAGCATTATGTCTTAAGCACCAACTATAGTTGCTTGCACTTCAAACTCACACATACAGAACATATTCTCCTGTTTGAAAAGTAAGACAGATATCTGAGCAGAAAGTATTGTTTTGAGATCAAGATGAAATGAGGACATTTTTCATTCTCACTTACTTACAACCTCATCAGACAAAGGCAGAGAAGCATCTTCTCTCAGCTTCTCTGTGCTGCTGACACAGAGTCCCCCAGAGCCCATCACATGATGTGGGGAAACTTCCACTAGCATTGTGCCAGCAGAGAGAAAAAGAGCCCAGAGAAGTCAAGTGTACACCCCACTCCTCATAGAAAAAGCACAGAAGAACCAAGAAAGAAGTGAGGGACAGCAGGGAGATGTCATGGGAAGGGATACCACAGACCCCGACGGTAGGGAACACAGCATTATGATTTCCTACGCTGTCCCATGATTTTCCCCACTGTGCTCCACTATCCTCTGCTTTACAAAAAGCCATCCTTTTTGAGAGATGGAATAGGCAACATTTAGAATCATAGAGTTCTGAAAGACTACAAGGGCCAACCAGTTGAACCTGCAGCCATGCAAGAACACACAATCAAAGCACTTCTGAGAAATGGTCATCCAGTCTCTGTTCAAAAGCCTCTCCAAAGTCAAATAGTTCTTACTATAAGAATGTTCTTCCTAAAGTTTATGTGGAATCTCTTTTTTTGCAGTTTGAATCCACTGTTCCATGTCCTGGTTTCTAGAGCAGCATAAAAAACAAAAACGGTTCTACCTTCAATATGACATCTTTTCAAATATTTAAATGTGGCTGTCATGCTACCTCTTATCCATCTCTTTTCAAGGCTATTCAGCTGTTTCTTACAGGGGTTGGCTTCCATACCTTTTACCATTTTTGTCACCCTTTTTGTGCACATTCCAGCTTTTCAATATCCTTGTGAAATATGCTACTTTGCGGTGCCCAGAACTGGCCACAGTATTCAACATCAGACCTGACCAAATCAGCTAGCCTGAAGAAGGGAGAGGGTGAATCCTCATGATACAACAACTGGGAGGGAGGGAGCTTACGTTATATGGAGATTTTTTATACATTTCAGCGAGAAATCAGTTAAGTCGAGATTTTCACAAAGGTGTTCCCTATTGTTCAGAACTGAGCCCACCAAAACTGGAGTATTTGCACTGTTATCTGTAATTTAGTAGTGACTCTAATTTATTTATCATATCAGAAGCAAACTAAGGGTACAGTTGAAAATGTATTTAAAAAACACAAAGTTTAAAAACTTGGCATTATATTAAATAACCCTTAAAACTGGAGATTCCAGGTTAGGCCCTGAGATTTGGTAATCCTACCATTTCCTTTAAGGTGTAGAAACATTAGATTTTATAGCAACATGAAATAGAGCAAGTGCTGAGCAGATGGCTGGTCCAGCCGGAGTATGGGTCACTTCCAACAACAAAGAGTTACCAACCACAGTGGAGCTGAGTGGCTAATTTCCAGCCTTCGTGACTGGCACACGAACTGATAGAAATTCCCCTAAAAGAGAAATGAGACTTAAAGTGGCAAGCAATCCATCTTGAGTTTTGAAACTGTTTTATAATAGGGTTCTTGTAGGTTTTTTGGGCTATATGGCCATGTTCTAGAAGCAATCTCTCCTGACGTTTCGCCTGCATCTGTGGCAAGGATCTTCGGAGGTTGTGAGGTCACAACCTCTGAGGATGCTTGCCACAGATGAAAGTGAAACATCAGGAGAGAATGCTTCTAGAACATGACCATATAGCCCAAAAAGCCTACAAGAACCCAGTGATTCCAGCCATGAAAGCCCTCAACAATACATTGTTTTATAATATATTGAATGGTCAGGGGGTGACTGCAAACTATTTAAGGCTTAATTACCACTCATAGAAGAGACAGTTACTACACACTTGGAGGGGTAGAAATACAAACAGTCTGAGGAGGGCATAGGTATTGGTGGCCACTGAAATAGCTTTGCGCTCACAGAATCATACTTTACTGTAGTTCTATATCTATATCTATATGGAATTGTCTGGGTTCTGATACTCTTGGGAATACCTTGCTCGAAAAAGGGTAAAATTGAGACTATTCTAGAATTGTTGAAGCTGGGAGAGTCTAAATTTGTTTTCTTTCATAACAGCTGAATTAGAGCAGTTGGTTGAATTGCTCTTGTAAGCATCGCATGTCTACATAAGATTCTTCTGCTGCTCATCTTGCAGACACTTTAAGTTATTCAGGAACTCTGCTGGTCATGGAATGTGAGGGAATGAAGGCATTGCCTCCCCAATAAAAGAATTCTGCCTTCCAAATACAATTTCCTGCACTCCCCAAATTCCGAGCATTGCAAAGCGTGGCATATTGAACAGTGATCACAGCTAGAAGCCTTATATTTCCCATGTTTGCATTTTCCTCAAAGCTTTACTTGACCTTTATCTTTGTATGATTAATTAAACAATTTCTAAATGCTTCACTGAGGTTTTAGGTTACTGCTATACTAGAAATTTTATGAAGGAATTAAAATTTCATAAGTAGAGACAATACTCTCATTTTGCACTACTCTTGCTGGATTCTAGCTGGGCCCTCACTGTGACCAATTCAGGTTGGAGAAACCGTGGGAGAACGGGCTGTAAAATCCAGTATGGCTTCTTGGCCTCCATGATAGCAGATGCACTAGCCACCCTGGGACTGAAAAGCAACCTCCTTTTAGGGGCCAGGTTTGGACTCTAACAATCTGATGTACAAACCATAAGAACATAAGAACATAAGAAGAGCCATGCTGAATCGGGCCTCAGCCCATCTAGTCCAGCATTCTGTGTCACACAGTGGCCCACTAGTTGTACACAGGGATCTCTAGCAGAAAAGGAGGGCAAAACCCTCACCTGCTCCCGACCCCCACAACCAGTACCGGGAAATCCTGCCTGCCTCCATCAACACAGAGGTGGCACTTGGATGTCCATTTCAGTAGCTACTGATTCCCTTGGTATCCATGAATCTGTCTAATCCTGCCTTGAAGCTGTCCAGGCTGACCGCTGTCACAACCTCCTCTGGAAGTGAGTTCCATAACCCAATGACCCTCTGGGTGAAGAAATATTTCCCTTTATTAGTCCTAACTTTCCTACCTTGGAGCTTCAGGAGTGCCCCTAGTCCTAGTGTTGTGTGACAGAGAAAATATTTTTCTCTATTCACCTTTTCTATCCCATGCATGATTTTATACACTTCGATCAAGTCACCTCTTAAACGCCGTCTTTCAAGGCTGAAAAGACCAAGGCGTTGCAACCTGATTTCGTAAGGGAGCTGCTCCATCCCTTGGATCATTCTTGTTGCCCTTTTCTGTACCTTTTCCAGTTCGTTATATCCTTCTTGAGGTGCGGTGACCAGAATTGTACACAGTACTCCAGATGTGGCCTCACCATAGATTTGTAGAGAGGCAATACAACATTTGACGACCTATTTTCGATTCCCTTCCTGATCATGCCAAGCATAGAATTTGCTTTTTCACTGCTGCTGGCAAGAGCACTGGGTTGACATCTTCATTGAGCTGTCCACCAAAACCCCAAGATCCCTTTCCTGGTTTGTCTCGGAAAGCTTTGACCCCATCAATTGGTAGGTGTAGTTGGGGTTCTTTGCCCGATGTGCATGACTTTACACTTGTTTAGGTTAAAATGCATTTGCCACTTTGTTGCCCATTCACTCAATTTCGAGAGATCTTTCTGGAGCTCTTTACAATCAGTTTCATTTTTAACTACCCTGAACAATTTAGTGTCGTCTGCAAACTTTGCTACCTCACAATTTACTCCTACATCCAGGTCATTAATGAATAAATTAAAAAGTAACGGACCCAAAACTGAACCTTGGGGTACGCCACTTCTCACCTCTTTCCACCCAGAGAAGTGTCCGTTTATTACCACCCTTTGTTTCCTACAGTTTAGCCAGGTTCCAATCCAGGACAAGACCTGTCCTCTGATTCCATGGCTGAAGAGCTTATTTAGGAGCCTTTGGTGAGGGACTTTGTCAAAAGCCTTTTGAAAGTCAAGGTAAACAATATCAACTGGGTCCCCTTTATCTATGTGTTTTATTTACACCCTCAAAGAATTCTAACAAGTTAGTAAGACATGATTTGCCATTGCAGAAACCATGTTGATTTTCCTTCAGCAATGCCTGTTCTTCTATGTGCTTAGTAATTTTTTCTTTAATAATGGTTTCCATCACTTTGCCTGGAACTGAGGTTAGACTAACTGGCCTATAATTTCCTGGAAAGCAGTACATACCACATGTCTCTGTATGTACTAACAGTGCATATATTTTCTTTGTATGGCCAAATTTCTAATGTAGTTATCTGATCTTAGAGCTGTTGTAGGATCTAAATCTAAATCAATGACAGCTGTTTGTGACTATCTAATACCGTGTTTCCCTGAAAGTAAGACAGCGTCTTACTTTCTTTTCCCCCCAAAAGTCCCCCTACGCCTTACTTTCGGGGTACGTCTTATATAAACTAAGACGTACCCCGTCGCCACGCCCACGCCCACGCCGCCGCAAACGGCCCATCGGCCGCGGCACACCTCCGCGGCGCACCTTTCTGCCAGGCCTCTGACGCGACGAAGGAAGGGAGGGGGAAGAGCGCAAGGGGCGGAGGGAAGCGGGGACGCGTCAGAGCGTCACTCTGACGTGTCGCCGCTTCCCTCCGCCCCTTGCGCTCTTCCCCTCCCTTTCTTGGAGGAAAGAAGGGAGGGGGAGAGCGCAAGGGGCGGAGGGAAGTGCCGACGCGTCAGAGCGTCACTCTGACGCGTGTTGCTTCCCTCCGCCCCTGCGCCTTCCCTCCCTTCTTGGAGAAAGGAAAAGAGGGGGAGAGCGCAAGGGGCGGAGGGAAGCGCCGACGCGTCAGAGCGTCACTTTGACGTGTTTCCCTCCACCCTTGCGCTCTTCCCCCCCCCTTCTTGGAGAAAAGAAGGAGGGGAGAGAGCGCAGGGGCGGAGGGAAGCGCCAACGCGTCAGAGCGTCACTCTGACGTGTCGCGCTTCCCTCCGCCCCTTCGCCCCCCTTCTGGAGAAAAGAAGGGAGGGAGGCGCAGGGGCGGAGGGGAGCCCGACGCGTCAGAGCGTCACTTTGACGCAGTCGCCGCTTCCCTCCGCCCTTGCCTCTTCCCTCCCTTTCTTGGAGAAAAGAAGGGAGGAGAGCGCAAGGGGCGGAGGGAGCGCCCGGCGCGCGTCAGGCGTCACTCTGACGTGTCGCCGCTTTCCTCCGCCCCTTGCGCTCTTACCCTCCCTTTCTTGGAGAAAAGAAGGGAGGGGGAAGTGCAAAGGGGCGGAGGGAAGCGCCGGCGCGTCAGAGCGTCACTCTGATGTGTCGCGCCCCTCCGCCCCTGCCTCTTTTCCCCTCCCTTTCTTGGAGAAAAGAAGGGAGGGAGAGCGCAAGGGGCGGAGGGAAGTGCCGACGGCGTCAGAGCGTCACTTTGACGTGTCGCCGCTTCCCTCCACCCCTTGCGCTCTTCCCCTCCCTTTCTTGGAGAAAAGAAGGGAGGGCGAGAGCGCAGGGGCGGAGGGAAGCGCCGACGCGCGTCAGAGCATCACTCTGACCTGTCGCCGCTTCCCTCCACCCCCTTGCGCTCTTCCCCCTCCCTTTCTTGGAGAAAAGAAGGGAGGGAGAGCGGGGGCGGAGGGAAGCGCCGCGTCAGAGCGTCACTCTGATGTGTCGCCGCTTCCCTCCACCCCTTGCGCTCTTCCCCTCCCTTTCTTGGAGAAAAGAAGGGAGGGGAGAGCGCAAGGCGGAGGGAGCGCCGGCGCGATCAGAGCGTCACTCTGACGTGTCGCCGCTTCCCTCCGCCCCTTGCGCTCTTCCCCCTCCCTTTCTTGGAGAAAAGAAGGGAGGGGAGAGCGCAGGGGCGGAGGGAGCCCGACGCGTCAGAGCGTCACTGACGTGTCACCGCTTCCCTCCGCCCCTTGCGCTCTTCCCCTCCCTTTCTTGGAGAAAAGAAGGGAGGGAGGGGAAGGGGCGGGAGGAAGCGCCGGCGACGTCAGAGCGTCACTCTGACGTGTCGCCGCTTTCCTCCGCCCCTTGCGCTCTTACCCCTCCCTTTCTTGGAGAAAAAGGGAGGGGGGGAGGGAGCGCAAGGGGGGAGGAAGCGCCCGACAGCGTCAGAGCGTCACTCTGATGTGTCGCTTCCCTCCGCCCCTTGCGCTCTTCCCCCTCCATTTCTTGGAGAAAGAAGGGAGGGGGAGAGCGCAAAGGCGGAGGAAAATGCCGACGCGTCAGAGCGTCACTTTGACGTGTCGCCGCTTCCCTCCACCCCTTGCGCGCTTCCCCTCCCTTTCTTGGAGAAAAGAGGGAGGGGCGAGAGCGCAAGGGAAGGGCCCGGCCAGCGTCAGAGCATCACTCTGACGTGTCGCCGCTTCCCTCCACCCCTGCGCTCTTCCCCTCCCTTTCTTGGAGAAAAAGAAGGGAGGGGGAGCGCAAGGGCGGAGGGAAGCGCCAACGCGTCAGGCGTCACTCTGATGTGTCGCTTCCCTCCGCCCCTTGCGCTCTTCCCCTCCCTTTCTTGGAGAAAAGAAGGGAGGGGGGAAGAGTGCAGGGGGCGGAGGAGCGCCGACAGCGGCCAGAGCGTCACTCTGACGTGTCGCCGCTTCCCTCCGCCCCTTGCGCTCTTCCCCTCCCTTTCTTGGGCGCGTCTGAGGCCTGGCAGAAGGTGCGCCGCAGAGGTGTGCGCGGCCGATGGGCGGGCGGCGGCGGCGGCGTGGCGTGGCGACGAGGTACGGCTTACATTCGGTACGGCTTACATTAGCCGACCCCCTGACACCCCTAATACGTCTT
The DNA here is from genome assembly GCA_030556195.1 of Anolis apletophallus. Taxonomy (NCBI): domain Eukaryota; kingdom Metazoa; phylum Chordata; class Lepidosauria; order Squamata; family Anolidae; genus Anolis; species Anolis apletophallus. Next base: position 53,258,832 of record JARBWK010000006.1, on the reverse strand, counting down.
ACAATCGGGGTGTCATACTTTCGGGAAACACGGTAGTTATGGAAAGCACTCTAGGTCATCATTAGAAGGAATCTCCATTATAATCATTTCATTTGCACTGATGCCTACCTCTTGCATTCAAAACAGGTTTCAGAGAGAAAAATTCTAACCAACTCAGCCTAATTTAAGCAGGCATTGGAAGTATGGAAAGCAGCAAAGAGCCCAAGAAACAGCAGGTGTCTGGGCATCTTTCTGGTTCGGTGAATGAGAAAAGGTTTTACCTGGGTTTGTCCTACTGCATACTCTCACATTTTTAGACTCTTTACTGTTGGGAAGATCAATCAGCCAAGAGAAGGAAGAGGACAATGATAATGGTGAAAGTACATCGGCTCTCATATATGTCCAAACAGCTACTGTATTATAGAAGAAATTTAACATGTGCTAAGGGGAAATATTTTTTCAAAGATAATTAGATCTAGCTGTTGAGCCTCTTGTTTGGATGGGAACATATTCAAATGAGAGACAGAGGGAAAGAACAGCGTGGGTGTACCTGTGGATATAAAAAATGTGAAGAAGTTATATGCCAGCAGAATCCAATCTGACCTTTCTAGAATGATGTTCTTGAGAGAAAGAAAACGTAGACTACTTTTTCAAAGACTTTAAAAAATGCAATGGGTGACAAATATTGATCTCCCGGGTATGTAAATATTTATTTTTGCTGTACCTTAAATAAGGAACTTCTGGGGGAAAAATCACATTAAATTGCCATTTGGAAAATATGAATGTGGGCATTTTGAATTCAAAAGGTTGTTAACATATCCATAATATGATGTTTTGGTGTAGTCCATAAGCTGCTGTATTATTTCAATTCTACTATAGTTACTCATTCTTATAAACGGACCTTACTCATGGTGAAATTAAAGTACATAAAATGGAAAATTTAAGGACTCAAAATTATCTGCAAATCAACTCTGGATTAAGACCGTGACTGAATTATTAATCCACTTCAACCATGTGAGGGTCTAAATGATAATACTTGTGTGTATGGGATAGAAGATGCCCAATTTCCAAATCCCACTTTCATAGTTCTAGTTCATTGGATCATTGTGCATGTTCACTACAGCTATATACTGGTCTACAAATAAATGGTTAATTCTACATAAATGATGAAATGGAAGCCAACTGCAGAAGAGAATAAGTGCTCAAATTGCAAAATGCACATTCATTTTGTAGCCTTTGCTAATGGTGTTGCATGAAATTGGATTCATGTTTTGATCAGGAGCACATGAATAACAAAATTCCATTCATGAATATGCATTGGTCAATTCATCTCAATTCCATTGAACATTTTTGCAGCTGCTGTGTGCCAACTGAGTGTCAAAGGAATCACACGACCTCATTCACATCTCAGTTCAATTGAATCACTTGTATTTAAGCTGATTTAGACCCACTGAAATTAGACAGTCTGATCCTCTGTGTCCACTCTAGCTCTGGTGGTACAAATAGTGGCTTAATTTATTTACCCAGCCACTTTTATACTCTGGCATTCTTAACGTTTGTAACTTGGATCTGGGTTGCATTGAATCAAGAAAGTCTGCATTCATATCCCCCCCCCTCTCTCAGAACATTTTTTAAAATTTTTGAATGATTAATCTGCCCAAAAACTGCTCAAACCTGGTTCAAATTTAAAATGTTGCATCAGTAAAATAAATAAAAATGCTTAAAGCGTCATGTGAAGTTCTATGGCTGTTTTGAGATGTTTATGAACTCTCCAGAAAAAAGGATTGACTTTTCTTGGAACTGCAGAATGCAGGTTGCATATCAGAATATTCCCTTTTCTCCTCTGTCTTGCCCTGGGAAGCAAGCTCCTATAGACAATTTTAGTGACACCCTTTTTAATGTACATGAAAAATTGTAATTTAAATAATAATTTGCATTTATCCCCCACCTTTCCCCCAATATTGGGATCCTAGGTAGCTTACTAAATTTCAGAGGAATGCAATTACAAGCAATCACACAAAAAAGAGAATTAGCACAGATTAAAAAGTTATTATTAACATACAATTAAGCAAGCATAGAAATCAATTAAAATAGTTAAGCCCAACCTGCATTTATTAGCGTTACAGATACTGGAAATGCAAAAGTGCAAGAGGAAAAGGATAATTGATAGTAAAATATATTTGTTTTGTTGATTTGAAATAGAAATACACATGAAATCAGATGGTTTATTTCCCTGTTCATCATTTTCTCCCCTCTGGGAGCATAGCTTATATATCAATGGCAGTGCACTGGCTGCCGATATTCAAAAAACAGAAAGAAAGGGTGGTCAGGCAGCCGGGAATGACAAAACGGCTGTGCAAGTACTAAGTGCTACTGATTAGCCAAGTCCCCAGTGTATATAACACCTCGATAGAGGTGAAAGGGCAGAGAATTAATGACAAGGTCTCAGCCGTGTGTGTGAAGCAACAGGTCAGCCAACATTTCAGGCCTTGATCTTGCATGCCCTTTCATTGTGGGCATTGTTCAAGGCCATCAGAACAAGTGAAAGCATTGTAATGCTCAAGTTAGATTAAATATGATTCTTGGAGTTTTTTTTAAAAAAAAACTTTTTTGATTTTAAGTGTAGTATTAAGGTTTATACTAATTCACTTCCAATTACATCTTGAATAAGATAAATGACTAGATATAATCATCAATTAAACAATGATCACTTTGCCGTTCCCTTGTGGAGCTAATGATAAGTTACTTCAAAATAGTACATAATTCTTCTAAATTAAATATTTAGCTTGTATGCATTTAGTCATTGTAAATTCAAGACCAAGTGGTTCATTTGTACCATGCTTTGCTCTTAAATTCAGCTTTATTAGCAAAAATAATTTTATTTATTTTCCAGATAATAGGAATGAGGTTGAAATTTGATTATAAGGTAATTATATACATGTATATAAATATGTCTTTCTAGTATTAAATTATGTTCTTGTTACAGAATCATTTATTCACTGCAATGATTGCTTCATGCTGAAAATTGGGCTCACCACTATCATCATGAAAGAGTTTATTAAAGTTTCTGCCAATATGTATCTTGATAAACAATCAATGTGGCCCATCAAAAACTGGGAGATTACCGGGCATGATCGACATTTATAAGAACATCTCTCTTCTTTCTGTTTACTGGCTGCCTGGATTTATACTTCCATACAATACTGTCACAATGCTGTATTACCATTTCATTGAGTGGTGAACATCTTAAAATAAAGTGTTGATTTGGACCTCTATGACTTAAGAAGATGGATGTACACTATAGAGCCCAGTGGGCAGCAGCATGCTGGCCACCATTTTGGGTGATTAAGGACCTCATTGGTTGGCTCTCACAGCAGGGGACTCCTCTGGGCTCAGTTTATCTGTGCTGCTGGCACCAAGCCCTATGGAGCCTCATCAGAAGGAGCCCTGCATCATATGATGGGCTCCAGAGGACCCTGTGCCAGCAGCATGCCAGCAACATGGAGAGCGGGTAGAAGATGCTTCTCTGCCTCAATGTGATGAGGTCCTAAGTTTGCATCAACACTAGAATTAACACAATATAACACAACTTTAGTTGCCATGTCTCAATGCTATGGAATGATGGGAATCATCATTTTTCAAAATATTTAAAAATATTTCTGCCAAAGGGTGCTGATGTCTCACCAAACTATAACACCCACAATTTCTTAGCATTGAGTAATGGCAGTTAAAGTGGTGTCAAACAGCATTATGTGGGAACGAGAGAGGGGGCCTTCTCCGTGATCACGCCCCATCTCTGGAACTCCCTCCCTAAAGAAATAAAAATGGCTCCCACCCTCCTCTCCTTTAAGAAACTTTGAAGATGCACTTATGCACTTTGATATATGGAGCGGAGGAGGACTAAGATACTATTCCATCTGAGTACTGGTGAAGCCATGTGCACTATATGATGGCTATGATGCATTTCAATAAACAAATGTGCTACCCATTTCATATGCAATTCATGTCTAACTGTTTTTAATGTTTAATGTTTACATGTCCTAGTCTATTGTCTAATTGGTGTATCTCCTGTCTCAACATATTTTTTTTCATTATAAGTTTATTGCTATTATTGTGTACTAAAATGTATTATTCCTGATGTTAGTTCCTTTGTTTCCTTTAATGTTTGCCTGTTTTTGTGTTGTAAACTGCCCTGAGTCTCTTTTGGAAGATAAGTGTGATCTATTATTATTATTATTATTTCTACGGTGTATACCCTAGAGCAGGTATAGGCAAACCCAGGCCAGGCCCCGATGTGGCCCTTTGGGCTCTTTCCTCAGGCCCTCCTCTCTCTCACCATCCTATCCTTTCATTCTCTCTTCCCTCTTTCCCTCCCTCCCTTCCATACCTCCCTCTTTCTCCCTCCTTTCTTCCCTTCCACACTTTCATCCTTCCCTCTTTCCACCTCCTTCCCTATTTCCCATTCCTTCCTTCCTTTTTGTCTTTCCTTCCTTCTCTCTTTCCTCCCTCCATCCTCTCCCTCCCTTCCCTTCCATCTTTCCTTCCATCCTTCTCTTCCTCCCTCCCTCCCTCCCTCTCTTCTCTTTTCCTTCCTCCTTTCCTCCTGGGGGATGTTAAGCTGGGTAAAAGAAGGCAGAGAGGGAACATGAAAGCTATGTTTCAAGATTTAAAAGGGTGTCCCATTGAAGAGGAGGAGAGGGAAAACTGACTTTCTGCTGCTCTAGAGACCAGGGCACAAAGGAGCAATGGTTTCAAATGGCAGGGAAAGAGATTTGGCTCAAAAGATTAGGAAGAACTTTCTGGAGAGTGGTGTAGGCTGCCTTGGACTGTGGTGGAGTCGCCTTCTCTGGAGGCTTTTCCACAGAGGCTGTCTATTGTGAGTGCTTTGTGCCTTCTTGCATGGCAGGGGATTAGACTGGATGACCCTTGGGGATATCTTTCAGCTCTAGGTTTCTAGGATAATATATCAGGAGTAGGCAATTCAGGGTCTAATGGATACATTTTTTCTCTCCTGTCCACCATTTCATTCTGATGAAGGTGACCCTTTTGCAATCCAAATGTTTTTCCTCCACTTTCTGCCTCCAAAAGAGAAGAGGAAGGGGAGGAAAGGGCAGGGAGGGGACTTGGGGGTAACTCCCTCTTTCCCAGCCCGCCCACCCCACTCCGGCTCACCATACGGCCCCCAAGTTAGAAAGTTTGCTCATGCCTGCCCTAAAAGTTAAATCATACTTCTTATGGTTGATTTTGGGGTAGTTTGGAAGGAGGCGTCTTCTCATTTTGGGGAGATGAAGGCTGGCCCTATCAGCAGACAGAGTGAAGTGACTTCTTCAGGTAGCAGATTGAGGGGCTGGAGCAACAGGCTGTAGCCATTCCTTCTGAGCTTCTTGGCATACGAATCCTGGCTCTTGTATATTTTATAATGCTCAAACACAATATATTCATTCAAAAGGACATAGGCTACTTTTAAAAAAACACAGTAGTATACCACTCCTATGTCGTATTATGTATAAATATACACAAGCGAGTCCAATTTGCTCAGATCCTATGGGAAGCAATAGCAAACATTGTCCAAGATCATCCCATCCTGAAAGCCATGCATTCGAGAGATATGCTGTTCAGATGCAGTAGCCTTTTCCAAAGAAATATGTTTTAATGTGTGTATTTTACATAGTATTCTTAGTTGGTTATGTGTTTTAGCAATGTTGTAACCTTCCTCAAGCCATGATAAGAGGTGGATAAGAAATAAAATTATTATTATTATTCCTCTTCCTCATCTTTTTACTTCTCCCCCTTTATGAACATAGAGTAAATGTTCACATAATGTTATGTGTGCCAAATATACCCACCAGATTCTTCCTATTTTCATCATTGCAGAGAGAGAGAAATATGCAAATATTCTGCAACATAAAAAATTGCAGAACTGCCATATTCATGGGGGATATGCTCACAGACTTCACATGGATATGCAGAATTGTGGAGGATAGCAAATCACATTGAAATGAAATACTTTTGGCCTGGGCATACCATAGACTAGCATCAGAAGACCTGGAAAATGCTTAGCGAGAGCATTATTTATCAGATGTGGATAAATGAAACCAGAGACACAAGTCCTGTGCATATAGAGGTTGTACTATATACAAATATCCTAAATCATTAATATCAAGTGTACAAACACATTATCCAGGATCATTTGGTTGGCTTATGCTACCAGAGATCGATTTAAATCTAGTGCACATCCAGAAGTTTGTATATCACAGCTACCTCCTGTTAGGTGAAATAACCCTTAGTAGCAGCTAGTATTTGCTGATTTGTCTCCAGAAACTTTCCCATGCTCCTGCCCAAGCACATGACTCACACATTTCTTAGAGCTTGCATGCCATTTTAAATGGTGTTAGTACTTTGTGGGTATGTGTGTGCGGAGGAGGGAGGGAGTATCTGATCTGTAGGTGTGGTTTGGTCTTCCAAGATGAATTGCAGTTAAACCTGAAATATATGAATTAATTCCATGGAATAGTAATAAAGAGTAAATACAAAAAGGCAGAATAGACATGCTTCTGAATCCTTAAATCTTTATCCTTGGGGATTTGGATTCCATTACAAATATTAGCAAAGATCAAGGACATTTTATTTTAAGGGCAAGTCTAATTGGAAAGGAGTTAATTCTACCAATCTGGAAGTCAGCTAAAGAAATTAAAAATTGATGTGTGCAAATGTAGAGGGAGGTATTCGTTCCTTCAGGGTGCAACTTATATTTGAGCTCAACCTGAATCTCCAAGGTATCTCTTTCGTATAGTTGGCTCTATACACCTGCTTCCAAGTCATGAAAATTTATACATTACAGTTCATGATAGTCTCTTAAGGATTTACAACTCTTGTGATTTTTATAATCTCTCTCTCTCTCTCTCTCTTTTTAGGGTATATTCTTAAATCCTAAAAGCCTGATAACGAATCAACCTTAGGCCATTTATTGCTGCTGCTTCTTTTTTGATGTGGAATGGGAAACCACTTCTGAGTCTTCGCTGCACAAGAAAATCCTACAAAATGCACACACACACAGCCACCTTGGTATTACCTTCTCCAACATTTGCTTCTCACACAGACAATCTTTTACCATACAAAGTAGTTTCTGCAATCTGAGTAAGAGGCAGGGGGCCATTTATAAATTGTCAAAGAAAAAAGAAGTGCAGCCTCAAAACTAAGGACAAAAGAGGACAAAAATGGCTTGACTTAAACAACAAGTGACAAGTTGCAGCAAGGATATAAATTTTCATATATTTTCATAAATTTTCATGTTACTTACTTTTTATTTTTCTTGGAAGATGCCTGTGTGTGAATTTTTTTAAATGTGTGAAGGTCGGTACACAGCCAATCAACACAGTCTTCACAGAGTGATGTCCCAACCAGAGGTATGGCTAACATGACGACAGTGACTTCTCAATCTGTTGCAGCCTTCGTCTGCCTTCACAGCTGTTGTAACATGTATCATGTTATCCTCCACCTGCTCCGCCATTGAGGTTTTCGGGTATTCAGATTGTGCTTGGTCTGGATCCTCCCCTGTGGCCCATCCTGGGAATACATGACTCCGGTGGTTACACCCACAGGTTCATTGGAACACACAAGCCCCTCACCGCTACAAGGTGGCAATCCATCGAGGGGGATAAATTCCCATATATACAATCATGCAGTCACAAAGTCTTCCAGTAACATGATGAGAAGTGGTTAAAATATCTTTTTACAAAGTTCTTATATAAATAAATTGTTTCATATGTTGAATTAAATAAAATGCAATGGAACTGAGGCTAGAATATTTACAAACTACTGAGTAATTCATTCATTCATTACATTTAAATATGTATGTATCTCTGAAAAGTGACAATCAAAACAACCAACAATACTAAAATTAAATTGTTTTTATGTCGAACAAGCTTAAGCAGGCCCGGATTACCCATGAGACCACCCTAGGCCATGGCCTAGGGGCACAAACCAAGAGGGGCGCAGTTCACACGGACCCAAAAAAATGTTGAAACAAAACCGCAACGCGTGGCATGGAGATGACTCTCTCTCTCTCTCTCTCTCTCTCTCTCTCTCTGGGGAAGGGCAGGGGGAGAGCGCTGTGAGGGGGCAGGGGAGGAGGGAATGGCACCCCTCCTTGCCATCGCCCCCGCCGCCTTGTCAAGAAAGGAGGGGCAAGGAGGAGGAGGAAGAGGGAAGCCCCTGGGGCCGCTGCCTCAAGGAAGGAGGGTGTGCGGTGCCACGAGGAGGCGAAGGGAAGCCCCACCCCCGGAGCCACTGCCTCAAGGAAGGAGGGCATGCAGCACCGCGAGGAGGAGGAGGTGAGGGGTGCAGTAGAGGTTGGTTTGGGGCGTAATTCCAAAGTGTGGCCTAGGGCTCCAAAAGGGGTTAATCCGGGCCTGAGCTTAAGTTATTGAAAACTTTCGTGTTTGATGTAGTCTCCCTATCCCACATCCTCCTCCTTCCTATTTTTATCTGTAGGTGGGAAGGACAGGAAGGTCTCTTTTTGAGGGCTTGTCTACAATGGCAAGAAAACCCCTCTGAATAAAAGGTTGTATGTCTCAATGACACTTAGCTACATCCGGTGAGTATCCTGGGGGGGGGGGGGGAGTTTGCATTACATTAGGCAATGTTGGCAGATATTCTGGAGTTTCATCCCTCAACTTTGCCCAATATAATGTAAACCCCCCCCCTCCAAGTATTCTTACTGGATGTAGCTGAGTGTCATTGAGACAGACAACCATCTATTCAGGGGTTTTGTTCCCTTTGTAAAGAAGTCCTCAAAAAGAGATTATCTCCTGTCCCTCTCACCTACAGATAAAAATAGGAAGGAAGATGTTTCAAGGGCAGTCTGGACAGTTAGCATGGGTCTGATTCAGCCTGATCCATTTTCCTGGTGGGGCACTGACACCATCACCCTTTCCTTGCACTTATGTGTGCTGTGAAAGGGGTTGGATCATGACTACTACTTCTAGTTAGCCACAGAGCTCCATGTGACCTTGTTATCACAGGTACCTCTGCTGTCATGAGAAAGGGTTGTTATCACAGCCAGCATGGAGGGGGTCAATCTCCCCCCCCCCTTCCTGGTCACATAAGTACCCCATTCTGACATTTGCACCCACATGACCAGGTGATCCCTCCTTCTACAGAGGGTTAAAAGTCACGAAGGAGGTCCTATATATACAGTATATGATGCTATGGCATTGAATGCCATTTACGAGATTTAATTTTTCACATGCAATGTAAATGTATTCCCTACGTAAACTATATATGCTGCTATGGTACTCTAAATTAAAAACAAAAGAGGAATGATTAAATACTGAGATGCCTTCATGGCTTTTGGACTACCTTGTAATCCTGGTCTGTGGCCAAGTAGGAATGGCAACAGTGGCTCACAGAGGAGGTGAGATATGTGCTGTCCCAGTGGAGTAGATGCACTCATCAGCTCTCTGAACAATGGTCCCAGATTTGGCACAAATGCACCAGGTCCAGGGCTGCTCCAGGGCATATTACATTAGGTTAAACTAACTGGCGTTGACACCCCCGAGTTCTGCTGACAAAATGTGTTCCCTTCTGGCATAAGGACATCACTAGATTTTGCTACTTGTATGCCTTGTTCAAGCATCAGTATACAGAAAGATTACAATGAAATAGCAATGGCACAAGAGGCGCATTAATGATGTTCAGAGTTACATCCACATATCAGGCAAAATGCATGCAGAGTATACACATCTCATTCCATACCAATTCCTTTGAACATGAACATCAGGCTGGAGGGCTCAGATCAAGAACCTTACAGTGAAACCTTGGCATTCGTGGCTTCTACTCACCCTAGCAACTCTGTAGACGAGCTCTCCCAAAAACTGTGGACCAGGTTTTGTATATTTATTTGAGCTAGCCAGTCAATCTCTGCAGTTTAAGTTATTTTAAATCTTTATTGAAGAGAAATAATCTGACAGTAGTTCCCAAACTTTTAAGAAATCTGATAATGAAATAGTTTCAATAAAAAGGAACTAACAATGCCACATGATAATATCTGTTCTTATTAAAATGTGAAATAAATTAAATTGTCATTAATTAGCTGTGAGACTAACAGGTGAAGAAATCTTTTGATCAGAAATCTGTATGAGGGACACACATTAATATTCAAATTAAAAGCTGAAACAAATTTATTGCTTTATTTGTATAATGGAAAGCACAAGTCAAACAAAATAGAAAATGTCTCAAGAAGCTGTAGAGCTAGGACAAAAGAAATACCTGTTCCAGAATAATGCCATCTTTTGAAATGGTGTCAAACAATGAGAAGGAATTCATTGGAATAAACAGCAATAAATATGACATCAAAATCATTCAATTACTCAAAATCTTGAGGATATTTCATATGCCAAAGTCAACATTATTTCTATAGTAGCTCTAGCAATTGTATAGCTAAAATGATGATGATGATAAACTTTATTTATACCCCATCATCATCTCCCCCAAAGGGGACTCGGAGCGGCTTACATGAGGCCAAGCCCAACAATACATTACAGCAAAAAATACAAATCAGTAAAGTAACATAATAATGAAATAAATTGTTGCACCTCAGATTGCGGACAGCCCCCCCCCCCCCCAGATCACACACACCGGCAGATGCAATAAATGTACTTTTATTTAGAATAATAAATCGTCCAAGATAGAAGATGTAAGGCAAAACAAGTAAATCCAAAGATAGTCCAAGAAAGTTCTGTAGCTGGTAAGTCCGACTGACTTAAATCCCCAGGAACAAAGATACGTGAACAAGGGAAACCGCTCCTGTGGTCAAACGTAAACTTAGAGTCTTGAGCATGAGTCCTTCCAAGCTAAACGTAGCTTCAGGTCAGACTAGAACAGTCCTAGCACAAACTAATAAAGAGAATTACTTTCTATGTGACAAACGCACCCCATTTCTCAAATTCCAAATCTTTCCAAGAGGATATGATGCTAGCCCTCCTGTCGAATTCCTGCTCATTAGCGGCCCCAGGTGCAGTACTGTCATGCTGGGAAACTCGATCCTCCCTATCCTCGGAATGCTCGTCTGACAAGGGAGTGGAGAAGTTCTCATGGGAATCAAGGTCGCTGGGCCTCTCACTGTCTAATTCAGAACTGACATCCATGGAGTCATCAATATCCTCATCTTCAGGCCCATACCCTTGTAACTATCCATCATCCCAGGCTAATTCTTCATCTGCAGACCTGTACCCATCTGGCCACCCCTCATCTTCGATCTGACCCTGATCAGCTGGAACCCCCGGTGTCTGTCTATGGCCACTAGGCTGGAACACCACATAAATAAATAAAAATGCAAGTAAAATAAACTGCAAAATAACAAGACAAAAAAATCAAACACAGTGGGCGGGCCAAACACATAACATAAAATGATAAAACTCTGGATGAGATAGCAGTAAAAAAAAAAAGCTGTATCTATGAAAGGAGAGCTCCTAGGGGACGGAACAGTGGAATTAGGACTTCAATAAGGTAGGGGGAAAGTGCAAAACGAGGATAACACTGAAGGTGTGAAATATATGGTCACTCTCCAAAAGCACAACGGAAAAGCCAAGTTTTTAGATAGGCTGCTATGACATGTTTCCATGTTATCTCCCACAAAGAAAAGGATAGTTGGTAATAGTCCCCTTCTCCCTTCCCTTTCTCTCTCAGCTGTCTACTTTTTTGCTTTTATTAACTGATACTACAGTTCTGCCTCTCAATCCTACCACCTCCTGAAAGTATGGGTTTTCAACTTTTAGCCAATCAGTCAGTGTACTGTAGTAATTATGTGGTGAAAATATTAGTTCTCTATCCCCGCACTCAGACATGACTAGTTTCTGGTGGAACCCTGTTGATCCAGTGATGATGACGAAGGCTAGATTCCTCTGTAGCCGTCATGAATACATAACTTAGAGTTGCACTCTTGTGATTGTTACATATGGGACCATAAATTTCCCTGAATCTCACTTACCAAACAGCAGCTAGAACAGAGATCTGTGTTCTTGTGAATCAGGAGGCACCTGGTTTCCATTTCTACATCCCCCACCTCCCACCACCACTCTTGTGTGAGAGAATTGTAAATTGTGACAAGGATAATAATCTAGTTACAGATTCATAACTATTCTGTATTCAGTAAAACTACATAGTTATTGTTAACCTATGTAAAAGTCACTGCAGCTAATCTTAAGAGCCAGTACCTGGATGGGGTGAAGGAGATCCATTCAGCCTCCAATTGGGACACGAGGAAGATGGCATTTCCTCCTCCTCCCACCAGTGCATGAAGCTGCAGTAATCAAAAGCAAGAGCAATGTCACAAGTCCTTGTCACAGTCTCACTTTTCTGATAGCTGGCAGAAAATAATCAAAACATGTATAAATGTAATCTAATTTAGAATTAGGACCACGGGTGAGAAAATCCATGCCAGGCAAGCATTTAAGCTAAACCAAAATAGACCAGGACAGAGTAATCACTCACCAGAATGAAGACAAACCACAGAGGCTTATTCAATCTGGCCAGAAAGGATGCAAGTAAAAGCAGACACTTTATAAAGTACAATCATAACATGAATACAGAGACACAATGTTTTATACATTTTTTTAAAAAAAATCTTTATTCAATTTTCAGAAATACAATTTTCAAAAAGAGATGGTAAAACAAAGAAAACGTACAAAAGAAAGTTGCATAGGATTGGAAATAGACAAGAAACACACAATAGCATTTGAAAAAGAAAAAAAGAAACAAAGGGTGCCCGGAAAAAGGGTGCTCGGAAAAGAAAAATAATTTGAGTAGGTGGATCCTACATTTGATAGCTATTAAAACCTCCTGCTCCATTCCCAGATTGGTGAAATGACAGGCCAGTTTGGATTCATGCCCTGATTGGCCAGGGCTCTGCTAATGTTGCTGCCTCCAGGTGTGGATTCCCTCTGGCAGGAAGGAGATGATGGGGATTGCCCCAGGAGGGCCAATCAGCTGAAGGAGGCATCCTTCAGGAAGAGGGCGAGCTCCAGAGGATTTGTGTCCATATTTGGAAATACTAATGAATTTCCAATTGGCTTAATTGTCCAGTTTCAAATGATGGGGAAATGTTTTGGGAAAAGAAAATAGTGAGACCCCAGGAACAAAAGGTCTTGGGTTTGAAATAAAGAAGTCTACAAATGTATATATCTTTAAGCTTTTGTTTCCGTGGTCAGCAAACTCTCCGCCCAGGACAAACATCAGCTGGCGTTATCAGATTGGACAGAAAAATGTCTACTGTGCCATACATATGCACAATGAGTCCTGATTGTAACCCTGGCCAGGGATAGCCAAGGGATTAGACCAGCCTTTCATGTCTGGGAAATATATCAGTAGGATGGCTGAAAGGTGAAGATCTCTGGGATTTGCCTTGTTATATCTTGGCATACATTTCATATTTTATAGAAATAGTATCAAAAGATACAAAGTAGGCAGGAAGTTGAAATAAAATATACAGTTTATTAAAGGGTTGAAACAACATAGCCTTTGTGGGGGAGTTGCTGCCGCTGGTCTGTTTTCAATATCATTTGTCTCAATGATTGCAGAAGGTCAGAAAAGAATTTTAAAAGAAATAAAAATTATATATTTACTCTTGCGCCCTTGGAGAAACTATAAATTGTTGTTTGGGGGAGGGGGGACGATTGTGTTTGATAACATTAATTTCCTACATAAAAACAGAAGGAATAGCAATAAAATCTGGGTGGAATTAGAGTTATGTTGTAAGAGTATCTTGGTGCTGTTATGTATATATGTACATCCAAAAGGTGGGCCCAATCAACAAAGCAAGTTTGAAGATATGAATGGCTTACTTCGAAGAAAGGATCAATTTTCAATGGGAGCTATCTGATGTATAATGTGAACAGGTCCTTTAAGCGTATGCAAATACAGCCAAAATGCTTGTCAATATTCTCAAGAACTGATTCTTTTGCCTTCCTTGCAGGAAAAGCTGTAAGCCTTAGCAAGGAGCAATACATTTAGTTACTAGTTGGTTTTCTGCCATGGAGTCGTGTTTTTCTCATACACGCTTATGGTGTATACCTGCTTGTGAAATGTGCAGCTACTGCTACTGCAGTAAAAGTAGAATGCGTTATTGGGAAAATCAGGGAAAATCTTTTGGGTGAATATTAGTAACCCATTCCATATTCAATACAAAGTACATTGTTTAGATACAAACTAGCAGAGCTTGGATCATTCATTTTGAGGTGAATGGCTATAAAGATATGCTAATGCCATCCAAAATTGTGTATTGCTAGGAGCATCACATACCTCCCCCTCAACATTTTACACATAAAAACGAGAACATATGTGGCCAGGCAACATCAGAGTGTGGTCAACATAGCAAAAGCTCTTAAGAGCACACAAACTAGGAGAGACTGCAGCTGTTTGCTATTGCCCAAGCCTACAGGGAAAGGCAAGATTCTGCCATCTCCTCTCCTCCATGCTGAATTGACTTTCACCTGCTTTTGTATATTGATCTCACTTTGTAGCAATTAAAGTAAGCTGAAGACAAAGGGAGTAAAGTGGAAGGAGAAGAGATAAACTGGAACATTTTTAAAACAGCTGAAAAAGTCACATGACAGAGAATTAAAATTACACATGTCTGTGCCAAATGAATATATTTGGATGATATGGTACCACCTATCACTTCTCTGTTATAGATAGCTGCAGTTTATTGTTATATATTTATTCTTCTTAACTACATCTTGCCAAGTGTTGCATCACAGACAATTGTGTTACCTTTCTGAAAAGAAGCTACATATTAATAAATTAATGATTAAGCATATAAGAAGAGGGCCTTGATATAAATTTGGGACCCCTGTAAAACTGTTTATCTCTGCTTTTGCAGTGAGAATTATGAGCACCCTGAAATTGTCTTCAGGGCTAAGCTAGGAAGCATCTCTGCTTTTAGCACTGAGCTTTTACTAGCTCACTTGTTCACAATATACAGCCAAGACTCATTGATCTCAATAGAAAGAAGACTGTGCAATGCCACTAATCTTTTAAATAGAGAACTGTTATAATTGTTTCACAATTGACATTGCCTAATAACAGGACACATTCATCTTGGCACATATACGCCATCCAGAGTCCTTGGGACATTCCATGCACAGGTCAAGAAGGGGGTAAATCTCAGTGTAAGACCATTTTCTTGAACACACACTCACAATTATGCTGAGTTCAATTAGATGCCTGAACTGGACTAGATCAGGATTTATTTTCTGCCATCTCTGACCTCTTTCTGTCTGAATATTTTTATGTGAACCCAACCCAAACATATAAAATAGGTATATAAATCATTTACCTATAATAAACCAGCAATGGCAAGGCTTGCTAAACACACTGGTTTTCCTTTTTGTGGAGTACAGTTTAAGCATTTTCTGCATAATCCATTGTAAACATTGATGCTAACAGATTTGTGTAAATGGGTGGCATTGGTGCCAAATTTTTCATGGCCCCCAATATTGAGCCAAAACCCCATTTGGAATCAGAGCCCACGATTTAAAAAGCAGTGGGCTAGATCAACTGGATAAATTGCATTTATGTGTTGACTTGCCATTCCATAATTGATTCAATGGATCTGTTCTACCATTTCCTAACCACTATGATTCAGGCACACCAATATGCACACTACCGCCTGTGACCTCGGAATAATATTTTCAATTCAAAGCACAGCTTGACAAACAGTATTTGATTGGACCACAGGCTCCAAGTGTTATTAAAAGTGACAAACTGGATATGTATATATTCTGTTTGATGCAGAGTTTGGAAAATTGACATCAGATTTATTGCTAGACTTTATGTTTATTATTTAAATGATACACTTTTTGAGCAATTGTGGTTGATGCTTCATGTTCAATGCTTAGCAACATCACAAAACTCATTCCTTCTGACATTACCAGAGAAACTTTCCAAGTCTCAGGTTTTGGCCCTGAAATTTCAGGGTCTGGATTGCTCTAACATACATTCCTTTTTGTATCATTATCCAGGGCATAAATTGACACACATGTACTGTATATATTTGTTTTCCTTTAGGGCAGCATTTCTCAGCCTGGGGGTTGGGACCCCTGTGAGGGAAATGTCAGAGGGGTCACCAAAGACCATCAGAAAACACAGTATTTTCTGTTGGCCATGGTGTTTGGTTCAATTACATTGTTGGTGGAATTCAGAGTGGTCTTTGATTGTAGGTGAACTATAAATCCCAGCAACTACAACTCCCAAATGTCAAGGTCTATATCCCTCAAACTCCACCAGTGTTCATATTTGGGCATATTGAGTATTTATGCCAAGTTTGTTCCTGATCCATCATTGTTTGAGTCCACAGGGCTCTTTGGATATAGATGAACCACAATTCCAAAACTCAAGGTCAATGCCCACCAAACCCATCTAGTACTTTCTGTTAGTCGTGGGAGTTCTGTGTGCCAAGTTTGGTTCAATTCCATGGTTTGTGGAGTTCAGAATGCGCCTTGATTGTAGGTTAACTATATATCCCAGTAACTGCAACTCCCAGATGACAAAATCAATCCTCCTCCTCCCAACTCCACCAGTTTTCAAATTTGGGCATATCGGGTATTTGTGCCAAATTTGGTCCAATGAATGAAAATACATCCTGCATATCAGATATTTACATTACAATTCATAACAGTAGCAAAATTACAGTTATGAAGTAGCAACAAAAATTATTTGATGGTTGGGGGTCACCACAACATAAGGAACTGCATTAAGGGGTCGAGGCATTAGGAAGGTTGAGAACCACTGCTTTAGGGCATGCCAGCATGTCTTAAAGCCATTAATAATTTGAGCCATTATATTTTACTTAATTTTCTAAAAAATAAAGTAATCCTTTCTACTGTATCTTTAGTTTTGGTTGTTTGTTTATGGTTTTTAACACATCTTTATTATCATACATAAAATAATTTCTATGTGATATACAAAAGGTAAAATAGAAATCAAGTGGGAATCATCATAAACTGGAAGCAGAAGATCCTAATAAACTGGAGGCATTTCACAATAGCAAAGCTATTCTTCATTTAATTATCACTTTACTGCATAAAACTCGGGGCGCTTGCAGGCAGCACTAAATCATGGCTTTTAAACAGGGGCAAAATATCCCAGGACTTCAGAAGAGGTCCACATACAGACCTGTTGGTCCCAGGATTTCTGCCTCTGATGTTCAAACTTGATGCTTTGTTGTGAGATTTAGAAGCTCCAAAACTGGCCACTGTGGGACTTCCACCAGAAACTTCAGCGCTTTTTAAAAAACCTCAAGATGCAGATATGTGAGGAATCACTGCAAAAGTTCAATTCTTTGTCCTGGCCAGAGAAACTGTGACCTCCAGATGTTTCATGAAGTATCTGCCACACAAACAAAGTTTATGGAGTAGGACTACTTCTGTCCAAGACAGCACTGCACAATCGAAAAGGAACACACACTTTCAAGCCATGAACCAAACTTTGACATTATTGACACTTTTTAGAGCCTGGCTGTCTGCCATCTGTCCAGACAGATTTGGTTGTATACTTGTATACAAGTTGTATACTTGTTGTATAACAGGGTCCTGTTCCTGCTTACACATGGCAGTTTTTGATTGCTCTTCTTGTGAAAAAATGTACAACATTTATTAGGGAGACACAACTTTGTCCTGGCCAGAGAAAATGTGCCCTCCATATGTTTCATTAAGTTCTTCTTCATGTGGTCTGTGAAATCCACACACATGGGTTTCCCCCCGCGCATGCGCAGATTCTCGGATACTCTACTAGAAAGATCTAAATACAAGCACCGCCCACCTTCCCATCAGCCCCAGCGCCCAGGCGGGGCTTGCTCCTCAGTCCTTTTTTCCGTGTGAAGCAGGACACATCTCGGATTGCTCTCTCTAGTTTTTCCTCCTTCCTTTTCCATTCTCGACCAGACCCCTTTTTAGACTTGCTATGTCTGTCCCTACTTTTAAAAAATGCTCAGCCTGTGGGGTTAATTTACCTGAGGCTGATAAACATCTAAAATGCCTGTTGTGTCTGGGGGAGGCTCATCTAAAACAAGCCTGGAATATTTGCAGGAGCTTCACCACCAGGGCCCAAAAGAGCCGGGATTCGCGCCTTAAGGCGCTTCTTTACGATCAGTCTCTGGCGCCAGAACAGCTTCGCCAAGGCGTTCAGCCTTCTCCCGAGCCTCTGCCGCCTCCCCCCTCCCTTGCAGGAGAGAGCTTACAACCTCCTCCGCAGCAAGAAGACGACCCATTGGAAGGGCCCTCTCCTTCCCAGGGCGAGCCGCCCAAAAAGCAGGCAAAGCCGCCCAAAAAGGCAGCCCAAAAGACCAAGCACAAGGAGAAAGAAAGGCAACAAAAAAAGAGACACCTCACTGCCCAACCGGCCTTGAGATCTCCGGTGGCTGAGCCACCTGCAGTCTTTCTTGAACTGCCTGAAATGGAGCAGGACACAGCGTCCTTCTTGGAGCTCCAGGAGCCTCCTCAATTGCTCCCCATTGATGTGCTCACGTCCCAGGTGGACCCGAGCCTTGCCTTATCTCCCCCTCTTCTCCAACCAGCTCAGCTGGCTCCAGGGCCTGAGCGCTCTCCCTCCCCGGTACTGGCTGCCCACGCTGCCTCTCCAGCCGCGCGGCGCCGCTCCAAGAGAGCCTCGCGGCACCGCTCTCCTTCTTCCTCCTCCTCCCGGTCCCGCAGCCCTCCTCCTAAACGCCGGCGCGGTCACTCCTCGCACCGTGCTTGGCCCCAGGAATATCCCTTTCCTCCCTTCCCTTACCTGCCTTTCCCTTATTATCCTCCCTATCACTACCAAGAAGGCTTTGAAAGCCCTGTGGAACCACCCCCCCTCGCCCTCAGGCCCGCCCTCCGCCTACAGCCACTGTTGCTTCTCCTCCTCCCGAACCGCCAGCTACTCCCCACCAGGTGGCAGTGCCTCCCTCCCTTTCTACTCCTATTCAGGCAGAAACCCAAGAGGCTGATATCTCTGCAGCTGAACCTTCCTCTGACCCCACCGCCTCTGCCTCAGTTCAGCAGGAGGCTGATCCTGATCCCCTCCAAGCAGAGGAATACAAGGCATTTGCAGCATTGCTCATACGCCTGTCTAGAGCCATCAATTTGGCAACCCCTCCCCCACCCAATGCTGTTCAGGATCCATGCTTTACCACCTCAGAACAGCGACCTCCTATGGCTGCTGTGTTACCAACATTGCCCTATCTATTACAAATACTAAAAACCACAGGTGTGGCACCAGGCCTGGTTCCAGCAACCTCCAAAAGGGCTGAAAATCTTTACAAGCTTGACCTTAAGGAAGCCACATGGCTTGCTAAACTTCCTAATGCCAACTCTTTGGTGACAGATGCTCAGCCGAGACCAATACAAAGAAACCAAATCTCCCCTTCCGATAAGGAGGGAAAAAAGCTTGACAACATGTCAAGAAAGTTTTATTCCTCAGCCTGCCTATTCGCTAGAATGGCCCATTATGGGGTATATATGAGCTGTTATCATACATACATCTGGAATAAGGTAACCCCTACCTGTAGCACACCAGTTCTCGTTTGTTCCTGGGAGGCAGGGGCAGCACCGGGGTCCCACTTGCATTGGAGCCAGCTGATTCTGAAGAGGATTTGGAGGGGCTAGAAGAAGGGGATTTTGAGATAGCTGGGCCTTCTTCCCCACAGAAAGCCTGGCCTGGGCTGACGGCGGGCTGGATCCTTCCGAGCGGAAGGAAGGCCAGGCGTAATTCGAAAGCTGTGATAGTGAAGATTATGAACGGCCGGGGGTCGAGGTTCGCAAGAAAGAATGTGGGAAACAACCGAGGGAGAGGCCCGGGAAGCAGAAGGGGAGTTCGACTCTCACGAAGATAGGGAAACAGGTGCTGGGAGGCAAGGTCGAACGTTTGATAGGAGACAGAGCATTGAGGCTAGCAGGAGGGGTTGGTTCCACAGCCTAGACCGACTGAGGGCTCGCAGCACAGATTGGAGGAGGAGAAGCCTAGGCGTCGGGGCCTCGCCAAGGGATTAAGTATAGGATCCGTGGGAACGGATCCTCAGTACTTCGGCCACGTCTATCCTATACAGATGTATAGTGAAGCCAAGTCCATGTAGCTAAGTTTGGGGCTAGGGGCCTGCCAAGCAGAGCTGGTATCTTGTAACCTTGTTTCATCCTTTGATCTGCTAGCTAAGCGGAGCCTTGCCAAGTCTTTGGATCTTACTGCCAAGTTTGCTTTTGGACTATACCTTTTATCTTTTGGATTACTTTTGATTTTTATGGACAATTTCCTTTTCAACTGTTTTTATCATTCAATAAAGTAGTTAGCTGATTTCCGTCTCTGTGTGTGTGATTAAGGGGCCGGCCTAGGTCTTGCATCGTGACACTACCTTGAGTTGTTACCACCGGCTGAACAAGCCATGGCTACCGCCTTTGCCCAAGAGGCTTCCCTTCTCTCTAAGCTCCAAAAGGATTTAGCTAAGAATACCGCTGATAGCGCGGGGAAACTGATTGCGGGATCTGTGGCCTTGAGAAGGCATGCTTGGCTTAGGGCGTCTACATTATCCCAAGACCAACGCAACCTGATTGAAGATCTCCCCTTGGATGAGACAGGTGTGTTTAACACAGAAACTAATTCCCAACTTGAACAGTCACACAAAAATAAGCAAATTGTTAGTGGCTATGGTCAACGTCCTTACCAACAACGCCAAAGGTGGAGACCCTATACTAGATACCCTTATTCCCGAGGAGGCTATTACTACCAAAACTACAGAGACAAACAGCGTCCCCAGATCCCTCCCTCTAACGCTAGGAGGCCCCCTCTGCCCTTCCGAGGACAGTCACGTGGTTCCAGGCCTCCTCACAACAACAGACGGCGGTTTTAACCCCTGCTGTTCTACACTCTCAACACTTACATCATAATGACACCATCCCACACCTCGCCTTCCTTGACAGACTCTTGCCCTTTGCATCAGTTTGGCGTTCCATCACTACTGACAAGTGGGTCCTTAACATAGTTCACTACGGCTACACTATTGAATTTGACTCATGCCCCCCACTTGGGCACATACTACTCACTACACCTTCACCTGCCCTATGGGAAGAAATTGACTCCTTGCTGCACAAGGGAGCCATCTCCCCTGTCTCATTAGATGATACTGCCAACTGCCTTTTTTCTCGCTACTTTTTGGTAGACAAACGAGACGGTGGCCAGCGGCCCATCCTTGACCTCAGGGGAGTCAACAGGTTCATCAAGCCCCGCAGGTTCCGTATGGTTACCCTGGCGGTTATCCTCCCGTTTATCAAACGGGGAGACTGGATGGCCACTATTGATTTGAGAGATGCCTACTTCCACATTTCTATTGCCCAAGACCATCGTAGATACCTCTGCTTTGCCCTAGAAGGACAAGTTTTCAAATTCAACTCCCTACCATTTGGCCTTTGCACAGCCCCCCGCGTGTTCACTAAGTGTCTCGCGGTTGTGGCGGCTCATTTGCGGAAATGCGGAATCTCCGTATTTCCATACATTGACGACTGGCTTTTGATTTCTCCGACTAGAAATCAGCTCCTCTCTGACATATCATATACTTTATCTCTCTTACAGGACCTTGGACTCATTGTCAACCTCGAGAAATCTCAACTGACTCCTACACAACACATTCTTTTCATAGGTGCCATGATAGACTCCAACGCCCAGAAGGCATTCCTTCCAGAGGACTGACTGACTGACTGACTGACTTTATTATTTCTGAGTCGCCCTCCACGTTAGTGCTCCGGGCGACTTACACATAGCAATTCAACAATTAAAAATATTAAAAATATTAAAAATTAGATTAAAATATTTAGGGGTTAAATGCAAGGGCCAGGCTCAGGTAGTTGAGTTCCTGGTTCTGCATTAGCCATGGGCTTTCCTAAATAGCCAGGTCTTTAGAGCGGTCAGGAACTGGGGCAGGTCGAGGAGGCTCTCTGGTCCGGTGGCATCGAGTTCCAGAGAACGGGGCCACAATGGAGAACGATCTCCGTCTCGTGGCCTCCAGGTGGGCCTCTTTCACGCCCGGGACGCAAAGGAGGTTCTTGTTTGCCGGCCGCGGTGTCCTTGAATAGGCAGGCATCAGCAAGCGGTCCTTTAAGTATGTTGGGCCCCGGCCCGTAGGGCTTTGAAAGCCAAGGTCAAGGTCTTATGTAAGGCTCTATACTCAACGGGCAGCCAGTGCAGGCGCTGCAGGGATGGTGTAATGTGGCATCTCATCGATGTTCCTGTGAGAAGCCTGGCGGCCGCGTTCTGCACAATCTGGATCCTGCGGGTTAGTGACCGGGGCAGACCCACATAAAGGCGTTACAGTAATCCAGCCGTGATGTAACCGTGGCATGGATTACTGTAGCTAGCGCTCCGTCGGGAGGTAGGGCGCCAGTTGTCTCGCTTGGCGCAGGTGGAAGAAGGCCCTTTTGCTCGTGGAGGCAACCTGGGCCTCCATCGACAATTTGGAGTCCAGGATAACACCAAGGCTCTTTACTGAGGGGACGGAATCAATGGTTCCCCGAAAGGGGCAGTGGGAAAGGTGGTTCTGGGCGGCCCGGCCATAAGATCTCCGTCTTTGATGGATTTATTTTGAGTTTGTGGGCACGGAGCCATTTTGTTACTGCTTCCAGACCTCAAGTGAAGTTTTCGGGCACCGAAGTTGCGCCAGGCTCCAGCTTCAGCAGGAGCTGAGTGTCATCGGCATATTGGTAGCACCCTAGGCCGACGCTCCGGCTATACCAGCCAAAGGCCGGACATAGATGTTGAACAACGTTGGTGATAATATGGCGCCCTGGGGTACTCCGCACTCGAGGAAAGATTTCTAGAAGTTTGGCCTAGCCATTCAACTCGCTGGCTACGTCCGCGCAGGAAGGAGCTAATCCAAGCTAAAGCTGCTCCTTGTATCCCTATGGTGGCAAGTTGTCGTGTCAGCAGGTCGTGGTCCACCGTGTCGAATGCAGCGGTAAGGTCCAATAGTACCAGAACTACTGAGCCTCCCTTGTCTAATTGGCAGCGGATATCGTCCGAGATGGCCACCAGGACGGTTTCGGTCCCGTGCCCGGGCGAAACCCTGATTGAAAGGGGTCCAAGCCATCTGAGGTCTCAAGGAAGTTTTGTAGCTGGGTTGCTGCCGCGTTCGATCAGCTTACTGAGAAACGGGAGGTTTGAGACGGACGGTAGTTCGCTGGCATCGCAGGGTCCAGGTGGGCTTTTTCAAGAGTGGGCGGACTAAGGCTTTTTCAGGGCATCCGGGAAGATTCCCTGCTCCAGGGAGTGGTTTATTATCTGCATCAGGGGACCGAGCTCCTCTGCGCAGTCCTTAACTAGACGGGAAGGGCAAGGGTCCGTGGAGCAGGTAGTTGCCCGTGCTGTGGAGATGATTTTCTTGACTGCTTCCAGGTCCAAAGCTTTGAAGTGGTCAAATTTCTTTTACCGGTTCCTCAATCTCAAGCGGGCCATCACTGGCCTCCTTTCCCAGGGATATGCTTCTGCATGGACCACTCAGTCCATCCTGGGCCACATGGCTTCCACCACAAGTGTCACACCCTTTGCCAGGCTCCGACTTCGCCCGCTTCAGGCTTCGTTCCTTGCTGCCTTCAATCCCCTTGCAGACAGTCAGTCTGTCATCCTCCCCCCCCCCCGTCCTCCGGTCACTCATATGGTGGACAAAGGAATCCAATGTGTGCTCGGGCATGCCCTTTCTTCCCCCTCGCCCATCCCTGTCAGTGACCACAGATGCCTCCGAGGGAGGCTGCGGAGCCCACACGCTACACCTCCAGATCAGCGGCCGCTGGTCTCCGGAGGAGATGCGACTCACATAAATTCACTCGAGCTGTTGGCAGTAGAGAAAGCCCTTCGGGCATTCTTGAACCTAGTTCACAACCGCACAGTCCAGATAATCACGGACAACACCTCTGTCCAGTTTTATCTCAACAAACAGGGTGGGACTCACTCACACAACCTTCTGACCCTCTCAATTCGCATCTGGGACTGGTGCATACAGAGAAACATCTTCCTGGTGGCAGTTCACCTTCCAGGCAAGGACAACACCTTAGCAGACTCCCTCAGTCGGACATCCTTGACCACTCACGAGTGGCATCTTCACCCCAGAGAGTTCAGGTTCTTAACACGCCGATGGGGCCACCCACAGGTGGACCTGTTTGCATCCCCCGACAATGCTCAGTGCCCCCTTTTCTGCGCAAGGCTAGACCCTCGCGCATCCCAGGTTGCCTGGGAGATGCCTTCCTTTTCCAGTGGTCCCTGGGCCTCCTCTACATATTTCCACCCCTCCCACTCCTCTCCAGAGTGGTGGCAAAGATTGTCTCAGACAAGGCCGATTGCATCCTCATAGCACCATGGTGGCCCAGGCAACCATGGTTTGCCCCTCCTCCATGCAGCCAGGGGCAACTTTCTGTGCCTGCGGTCCAGCCCGACCTGCTGACGCTACAAGACGGCCTACTTCAACACCCAGACTTCCCCAACCCCTCCGCCTGACGGCTTGGAGGATAACCCTTAGACCACATCTCTGATGCGACACGCCTCATCCTGTTGGCGGCCCAAAAGGCCTCGACTAAAAAGTCCTATACCTACAAATGGAAAAAGTTTGCTACTTTTTCCGAATCCCGGGGCCACCCTCCTCTATCAGCCCCTATTCCGGTGGTGATAGACTTCCTGGTTCATCTTTCATCTCTAAATTTTTCTCTCTCCTCGATAAAGTGCTATCTAGCTGCCCTATCGTGGTACAGGAGGAGAGGTGGACTCCCGTCCCTCTTTCAAGATCCTATTATCCACACGTTCCTAAAAGGTTATAAGATGATCCACCCCCCAGTTTCCCCACCACCTCCAGCCTGGAGCCTTGAACTTGTTCTCTCCCAGTTGTCTAAACCCCCATTCGAGCCCATGGCTCATGCTGATATCTCCCATCTCTTCTGGAAAACAGCATTTTTGGTTGCTATTACCTCAGCCAGGAGAGCTAGCGAGATAACAGCCCTCAGGGCTGATCCCCCAGTTTATAAGGTTCCATGAAGACAAGGTTGTTCTTTAGACCGATGTTACTTTTTTACCTAAAGTTGTGTCCCATTTTCATATGTCCCAGGACATCACTCTCCCTGCCCTGTTTCCTAAAACATCCTCTCAGTTGGAGGTGTCCCTACACTCCCTGGATGTCAAAAGGGCACTTTCCTTCTATATTGACAGGACTGCCAGTTATAGGAAGTCACCCAGACTTTTCCTTAAATATAGAAAGGATGCCCTCGGCACCCCGGTCTCCTCACAGCGTCTGGCGTCATGGATAGTTTCCACAATTCGGTTGGCCTATCAATTGGCAGGTAGAGATCCTCCCCCGACATTACAGGCACATTCCACGAGGTCAGTTTCTACCTCCCAGGCCTTTCTGCGGGGAGTTCCAGTTCATGACATCTGCAAAGCGGCAACATGGTCAACTCCTTCCACCTTTGCATCCCATTACAAGCTGGACATCCTCGCCAAGAGAGATGCAGCCTTTGGCAGAGCCGTTCTCTTCTCGTGTGTGGCATGACCCGCCTCCAGGTAAAAAGCTTGTTATTCACCCATGTGTGTGGATTTCACAGACCACATGAAGAAGAAGTATGGGTTGCTTACCTATAACCATATTTCTTCGAATGTCAGGTCTGTGAAATCCACAGGAACCCGCCCATCCTCCCCACGGTCATGCCTCTTTTCGTACTGCGTTTTTGCGGAAACGGACTGAGGAGCAAGCCCCGCCTGGGCGCTGGGGCTGATGGGAAGGTGGGCGGTGCTTGTATTTAGATCTTTCTAGTAGAGTATCCGAGAATCTGCGCATGCGTGGGGAAAACCCATGTGTGTGGATTTCACAGACGTGACATTCGAAGAAATATGGTTACAGGTAAGCAACCCATACTTTCTGGCACACAAAAGTTTTTGCCTTGTACTCAAATGTCACCTTTTTTGTAGGAACCATCCAATCACAAACAAACATATAAAACCCGGGAACAAACCCAAATAAAAAATGTCCAATCGCAGGACATACAGATATGCGAAGATCCACATATTCAGCTCAAAACTGCGATATTCCTGCACCTGGAAATCTCACGTTTTTTTCCCTTTTGTAGCAATTGCTTCTGGGTTTACAGGGAATGGCATTTGGCCATGTTCGTATTTGCTGCAGAGGCTCCTGGGATAAAGGTACTGTCTGTATGGGCCCTCAGACTAAAGATATTTGGTGACAACGTTCTCATGATGGTTGTATATCATCTCTACTATCAGAAACAGCATGTTTCTGTGTATCGATTATTGAGGAAGACAAGATGGAAAGTGGTGTTGCTCATGTCTTGCTTGTGTCCTTCCCTTAGGGAATGGAAAAGAAATAGATCAGAAAGCTGGATCAGACATGCATTTGGTCTAGTACACGGTGGCCTTTCTTGAGTCATTTTTTAAAACAAAAATTCTTCAAACAGCCCTTTCACAGCCTTAATAAAGAAATCCTGACATTTATTCCAGACTCTAAGCCTTAAACTCTATAGGATCATAAAATCATTTCATATTTAAATGGCATTTATGTGAGCATGTTGGTGGAAATATCATTTCTTTACACAGGTGTGCCAGCCAATACTGCAGAAACCTAATGTAAACAGGCAAAGCTAGGCTAGCTAGTCTCTGTGTCTGTGAAGATGTACCTTTAAACATATCTTCTTCTCTAGCCAGATCTATTAGATTTTATGAAGCTGTGATATCCTGGATATCCAGAAAGCAGTCTATTTCCCTATTTTCATGGTTAAGAGGTCTGCACATTGTTAACAAAGCCAAGCAGTAAACAAACAAAAAATCCATGCATTAGAAGTAAGTATTAGCAGTTTAGGAAAAACTGCAAAGGTTAAATTCCAACAGCTAATCCCAAGTGGGTAGACTCATGGAATCAATGAGATTTACACAAGTGTTGAATTACCATTGAACAATTGATTTAATATCTGTAGTCTCCATTCTCAAATGTTACAATCCATGAAGCCTCCGACTAGCACCGGGAATGTGGCGCAGCTGGCTAAGTGCATAAGATCTCTCTGTCCAGTAGGTCATGAGTTTGAGGCCTGCCCGGGTCAAGGTGGGTGCTTGTCCTTAAGTGTAGCCTGCTGTCGACCTTTTGCAGCCCGAAAGACAGTTGCATTTGTCAAGTAGGAGATAAACGTACCACATTAAAGTGGGGAGGCAAATTTTGACTGATTTATGAGGCCATTAAAGAACTCCAGAAATGGCTGAGGAATGCGGAAGGAACAACAAAGGGACGCTGGAAAACGCTGAGAGATGAGGAGTGTGTCAGCTCCCCCTGGTGGCCAGAAGTTTGCCTCTGTTCATCTATATGTCATATGTTTGTCTATATGTCATATGTTAAATTGCAGGGATTGTCTGCAAGAATGTGTACTGTAATCTGCTCTGAGTCCCCTTCAGAGTGAGAAGAGCGGAATATAAATGAAGTAAATAAATAAAATAAATTGTTCCTAAAATCAATTTATTGGTGCAAACTTTTTAAAAAGTTTGCACCAATGTACAAGTGCTTTTTTCACCCTCTCCTATACCAGCCAAAACCCTCTCAAACTGCCCACAAATGGAGTAGTTTGGCCCACCCATTAAATCCATCCCGAACCATAAACCACCAAAAGCACACCAGGCCGAAACTAGCCAAATTGGTGCACTGAAGGATTATACTGTCACTTCCACTTCCACTGATGCTGGGAGCATTATGTGCCACATTTCTTGCAGCATTACACACACCCTTTGCTGCCAATGCCTTCTATTCTTCTTTGGCTGATGGCCAATGGTTTAAAATTACTAAATTAATTAATTGCATTTATATCCTACATTGTCTAAAGATCTGAGTTCAGTGTACAATAAAACAAACCAATCTAATT
Source organism: Anolis apletophallus (assembly GCA_030556195.1). NCBI lineage: Eukaryota > Metazoa > Chordata > Lepidosauria > Squamata > Anolidae > Anolis > Anolis apletophallus. The sequence continues at coordinate 53,230,936 of JARBWK010000006.1, read as the reverse complement.
TAAACAGTATGAATACTAAAAAGAAATAGGTCTTTAGATTATATTAACATTCTGACAGCTCATTTAGCTGTCAGAGCTCTTCTGGCAGGTCATTCCACAGTCGTGAAACTGCTGATAAAAAAGTCCTCTGAGTGACAGCTGCCATTCAGGTTCTGGCAGGCGGGCGTAACTGCCTCCCAGAGGACCTCGGTGTGCTGGCGGATTGTATGGGACAAGGCGATCCTTTAGGTAACCTGGACTCAAACCATGTAGGGCTTTAAAAGCCAAAAACAATACCTTGCACTTTGTCCGGAAACTGATTGGCAGCCAGTGGAATGACTTTAGGATGTAATATGCTCACTCCTAGATGTTCCTGTAACCAGTCTGGCTGCCATATTTTGAATCAACTGGAGTTTCCAAACTTGGCACAAAGGTAGCCCAATGTAAAATGCATGCAGAGGTCCAACCTTCAGGTTTCCAGTGTGTGCTCTACCATCTTAAGGTCCTCCCAATCTAGGAAATGGGAAAACAGATGGCATATCAGTCAAAGCTGGTAGTAAGAACTCCTGACAGTCACCTCTTCCTGGGCTTGTATGTTGCAAAATGAATTGGTCCAACAGCATGCAAATAGGATAGATTACACCTCCCAGGTTTTGTTTTAATATCTATCTATATTTTTATCTGTATTTGGAATATGAGAGCTGTGTGATGTAGCAGTTTCAGTCTTGCATTAGGATAATAGGAAAACAGAGTTGAAGCCATGAAATTCACTCAGTGACTCTGGGCAAGTCACACTCTCTCAGCTTCTGAGAAACACAATGTCCAACCTCCCTCTGAACAAATTCTGCCAAGAAACCCCCACAATAGGTTTCTCTAAGATATGTTGGAAATATCTTGAAGGCAGCAATTTTTTAAAATTAATTTCCATGTGAGAGAAAGTGGCTTTAGTAAATTTAGGTCCAAGCCACACCTCCCTAGACTCCTGCCTAGATTGGGTTCCCTTGTATTTACTTCAGAAGAAAAATGGGGAAAATAGCAGCTCACTATTCATTGAGAGAATAATGTAGTTTATTTTTCAGATTCTACATTTCCTGATTTTTCTACCCTTCAAACAATCTCCTACTGGAGGCTGGGAGACACTGATAATGTTTTGGGGTATGTTGAGGAGGGGGCACTGCAAATGGAGGTGGGTGGAACAATTCAAGATATAAGTCCCTTAAAAATACACTAGGTTTAGAGAGCTTGGAACAATGGTTTTTTTAATTACACCTCCCAGAGTTCCATATCCCTACCCCTATTATGCCCAGCCATCATGGATAACTTTTCTAAGATCAGGAATTGTCCAACTACCGCTTGTAGGTCTGTAAATATAATTCTCCAACCTCATTGGAATATTACAGCATTCATTTGAGGAGGAGGATTCTGAGTTGCAATTCAAAAACAGAACATTTCCAAACTAATGCAACAGTATGTACATTATTTAATGAGTCATAGTTTTAATTGACAATTTTATTTTTTAAAGTTTTGTTTTAATATGGTTTAAAAAAATGTACATCACATTGAGACATTGGTAGATGTGGAAAATAGTATAGAAATAACTTTTAAAATGGTTGTTGCTAAATAGTGTGAAGTGACCCTTTGCTTTTAGAAACACCAAGGCATACTTGATAATGAGGGAGAGAGAACATCCTATGGTCCTCTGATTCGGTACAGATGAAGTGAGAATGTACTCCAGAAAATCCTTTAGGGACCTTTAAGAAACTGAACAAATTACTCTTAAGCTTAATGACATACCTTATGACCCATTTCTTCTATTAGAAACATTTAAGATGGTTCAATTACTTAAATGGCAAGGGAGGATGAGGCACCGTGTGCCTAATTTTGACAGGACTATTTCATTACAAAATTGGAAACCCCAAATGATCCCACCCCAGTTCTGAGCACTAGATTTGTACTGTTCTGGAAGAGGGGGGAGGTTTTTTTGAGAATCACAGAAAGTTAACCTTACTTTTAGAACTGTGTAGCCATATCACATGATACTCACTGAGCTAGACCAGATTAAAGTGGTTGAGGCTTTGTCAGCATCAGAATTGGAAAAAAAACCCTTAATCTCCCTTTACCAACTCCTCCAACATCTTTGTTCTATGATAAAGCAGGTTTGGTAATGCTATTGGATCAAAAGGAGCCCTATCCCTTACTATGTCCCAGCCATGGTGATTGCGGCTATAATCTGACCTCAACCTGCAGCTGGCACCTTCAACTTGCAGCTGCTCCAGTGTGGCCAAGGTGATTAGTATACATCAGCAATCCTTAGGAAGCAAGGGGGAAGGGAGACCTAGAGTCACTATCTCCCAAAGAGCATTTCTGTTTTTGCAGCATTTCTGTTTTTGCAGCATTATGAAACTCAAAGTAAGTGATATCAGCAACAATATGAGCTCCATAAGTGAACTTAGGGCTTTGTAGCATGTGCCACTGGATTGGACAGAAAGCAGCCACCAGAAATAGAGCCAGAGGGTCACTAAGTACTTGAAGTTTTCCAGCCAACCATCTGCATTGCCAGGTCTATGTAATACAGACTATCCTCCTTGTGGTTGAGAAGAATTTTGAAATTAGATGATAAATATCCCCACTTACCTAAATAGTAGAACCACCCTTGACCTGTAGTGTGGTTCCTTGAGGACCATGTACAAATATATCCTTAGTGGTTCACTTTAAGTTTGCACATTGGGTATTTCATTTGAAACCTCTGCTTTAAGTCTGCCTTCTTTATAACCTTACAGGTACAGTTGACACAGGTAGTTGCAAGACACCTTGCAATGAATGGAAAATAAAAAGACCTGGAGTAAAATACCTGTATGTTCAGGGTAATTGCTCCCATTAAGTAAAGTGAGGTGCAACAACAAGATTTTTGAGAGGAGAATCATGTACCACATAATATACAGTCTGCTTTAGGTACAGTGGAGAATGTGTTCTCATTGTCATGGAGAAATTTTAGTTACTACTCCAGTGCACTTCTGTATGAAATGGGAAGGACATGTTATTTATTCAGGCAGTGATAACCAGTTCAACTTATAATTAGCAGTACCATTGGTGGTGGTGTTGATGCTGCTGCTGTGTGTCTTCATGCTATTTCAAATTAGTGGCAACTATAAGACAAACCTATCACAGGGTTTTGTTGGTAGACTTTGTTCAGAGGGAGTTTCTCTTTGCCTTTCTCTGAGGCTAAAATAATATGACTTGCTGAAGGTTGTCCAATAGATATCCATAGTTAAGGAACTGAAACCTCAGTCTCCCAGTATCCCAGTTCAGAGCTCAGGCCAGTATACAATATCCTTACCTGGGTACTGGTACAAAGTAGCATCATGGAGATGAAGTGATCTTGCAGGTAATATAATTTGACCCCTACTTCATGTAAGAAATCTAGAGCTAGAGCATTCTCAGGATCTCATCAGACAGGCAGAGGTAAAGTGGGGGAAAGCGGAGGGCAGCGGACAACCATCAGGCTTTATTCCTTCTAGTCGAGGTCCGTCGTTTCTCCCATCAGATCAGTCTTCCCCCGCTTCTTCTTCACTTCCTTCAATGAGGAGTCAGGTAAGCACCTGACTCCTCCATGGTCACTCTATGCGTCTCTCTGCTATGCTTCTCTCTGCTGCCAGAATGGAGCTCCGATGGAAGTTGCCCTGCATCATGTAATGGGCCCCATGAACTCCATACTGTCACCAGAAAGAAGCGGGGAGAAGACAACCCTTCTCTCTGTGTCTGATGAGATTGGAAGTGAATGGTTTTCATAATGAGAACAGAAGAAATGCTTGCTGTAGTAAACCAAGTGACTGCTTGAGCCAGAATTTTGTTCATACAGTGGCCAACAAATTGTGTAAAGCAAAACTCACAAGCATAACACAACAGCACCCTCCTCCTCACATTTTACAAAAACTAATATAAAGGGATATTGCTTGTGATGCAAAATATAGTATATGGCTTTCTGGAGAATAGCCCTCTATGGCCCTACCCTCTTTGAATTTATCTGAATTTAGAGCTATCAAAGTTTTCTTCTTGATATGCTGTTTTTCTGCATGCATGGAGAGAAGGAGGAGCATTCGCCCACCCGCATGATTCCCGCTTCTGTAGTGTGAAATGATATAATCTAAGCAGAAGTTTGACTTCAGAATAAAAACCCTCCAAAAGAAGCATACAGCAGAAAAATAAATGCCAGTGAAATCTGCATTAAATAATACATTATAAAATAAAAGCCAGTGATAAAATGTACAAGCGGCAACTTTCCTGCCTCCTTCTCCTTTGTTACTCCTCCAAACACCATGTCATGGTGACACAAATAGAAATATTAGGAATACTAATGAATTGTTAAGTGCTATAGAAATTCATTTTTCATGATTAGCAAGTAAATTATTCCACACTTTTGATTTAAATGCATTGTTACCTGTGGAGTATAAGAAGGCAGAGTTTCACATGTCAGACACGATTTCCTCTTTAATGAATGATTTCTTCATTTCAATTGCATTTGGCAAGTCTGCACAGGCAGACCCCAAGTTACAAACAAGTTAGGTTTTGTAGATTTGTTCTTCAGTTGAATCTGTTTGTAAGTTGGAACAGGTACATTTGTAAAGTGTAACTCTAGCCTTGGACATTTTGTTGTGGAAACAAAGATTGGTGATGAAGCTTCAGTGGAGATACCTCTTCCACATGATAACTCTTTCAGAAGTGAATTTCCCTTCCTGGGGGTAGATTTCTCTCACTTCCTATTGTCTCACCCCCATTCTTAACTATGAGTCATTTGTAAGTCAGATGTTTGTAACTCAGGGACTTTGTGTATAAGCCTGTGAATTGTGTATATTCCTTAAGGAGAGATTAGAACATGGTGGCCTTCACAGGTTTACAAATGTTCTCATCTACTTAGAAAAGGTCATTCAATGGAATGTGGCCTCTTTAATAACTTCATCTGATATTCTTATGGATAAAATTAAGAAATGCTTATTATCAATCCATTATTTTTTTACAAAAAACAAACAAGTATGAACAGAAGTCAAGAAGAGTCATGTTGGATCAAACAGATGGCAATACATTACTTTTAGGAAACCCACCAGCAAGACAGGTGTGCAACTACATTTCATGCTCTCTAGTAATTGTTATATAGTGGTACACTGCCTTTGACACTAAAAGTAAGATTTAGCCACCTTGACTAAGAACTATTGATGACAACATCCTCCATGAGTTCACCCTCTTTTAAAATCATTGAAGTTGGCAGCCATGTGCAGTGAATTCTACCATTTAACTATATGCTATATGATTTCTCCTGGGTGGCCAGATATGATCCAGAGCACTCTAGAAATCTATATTGCATTACCTTCAGCTCATTAACAGAAGTGCTAGAGTAGTACATTTTTGAAATGCTGTCATTCATCATAATGAATCCAAAAACCACGCCACTAAGTAGCATTCACAAGAGAGCTGTGTTGATCCATATCAGCAAACTAGATCTAGTACTTGTCATCTCTACAAACAGATTAATTACTCATTCATTGATGAAATGCAAACAAAGGTTTGTTTCACAAGAGTAGCTCACAACAGTAACTTGTTGCTGAGAAAAGGGACATTTCTCTTCCAGAAGATTGCAGCTAACCTCAAGAGATGATGGAAGCAGTGGAGAGAAAGGTGATGTCATCATCCCATTTAATTAAAAAAAATACCAAGCACTCTGACCCTTTGAGTGTTTGTTGCCACTTATCCATCAAGTAAATAATGCAAATGAGTATATTTTATATATTTATTTATTTGTTATTTGGATTTATACACCGCCACTCCCCGAGGGCTCAGAGAGGTTTACAAGTAAAAATAGAAACAACAATAATACTATCAAACAAGATTAAAAACCAGTTTCACAGCTCAAATGCCACATGGAATAACTGTGTTTTGCATGCCCTCTGAAAAGTTTGCAAGTCCCCCAAAGCTCAAACTTCTGCAGGAAGTGTGTTCCACAATGAGGGAGCTACAACCAAAAAGGCTCTACGCCTAGTAGCTGTTAAGCGGATGGTCTTAAGATTGGGAATTTCCAACAGATTTTGCTCTTCAGAACGAAGTGGTCTCTGGGGCTGGTAGAGGATGAGGCGGTCCCTCAAATACACTGGCCCCAGACCATACAAGGCCTTGAAGGTGAGTACCATCACTTTGAAAGTAATTTGGTACTCAATCAGTAGCCAGTGCAGCTGCTGGAGGATTGGAGTGACATGACATCTCACGGACTCCCCAGTGAGGAGTCAGGCTGCAGCATTCTGCACCAGTTTAAGCTTCTGAATCACTGCCAAAGGTAGGCCAATGTAGAGGGCATTACAGTAGTCTAGTCTGGAGATGACCGTGGCTTGGATCACCATGGCCAGGTCATTCCTAGACAAGTAGGGGACCAATCGTCTAGCCTGTCACAGATGGAAAAATGTGATTCTGCTCACAGCAGAGACCTGAGCCTCCATGGTGAGCAGATGGTCCAATTGGACCCCTAGGCTTTTTACCAATGATGATGTGCATAATGCCTCGCCATCCAGGGTTGGCAACTGGATGTGCCCACTGCCCGGACGACCCAGCCAAAGGATCTACGTCTTTGCTGGATTCACCCTCAACCTGCTGGCATGCAACCATCCAGTCACAGCTTCAAGGCACAGATGGAAATTATCAGGGACAGAGTCTGGCTGGCCTTCCAACCTCAGAATGAGCTGAGTGTCATCCACATATTGGTAACACTCAAGCCCGAAGCTTCACACCAGCTGAGCAAGTGGTTGTATGTAGATTTTAAATAATAGTGGTGAGAGAATGGCCCCCTGGGGAGATAAGCGGAGATCTCCGGGAGCCCGATACTCCCCACTCCACTCGTTGACCACGGTTTTGGAGAAAAGAAGACAGCCAATTTAAGGCCGTCTCCTAACCCCAGCAACTGCGAGGTGGTGGGTCAAAAGATTGTAATCGACTGTATCAAATGCTGCCATGAGATCCAATAACACGACATCGTATCTTGTGTCTATAAAGTACTACAAAACCAAGCAAGAAACCAATTATTCATATTTACTTGTCTAATGTGCCATTGAATCAATGTGCACCTCAATTTTCAAAATCCTGAAACCAAAAAAAAAGCATTTGCTGACAAATGTAATGAACAGCAGCAAAAGGTACTCTCTCTTTGTAATATGCTCATTACAGTTGCTGCCTGCTTAGAATTCTTCTTTAAATACAATTGTGTTAGAACACCAACGCTTCCAGCAATGGAAAAGAAACCTTCAGGTGCATCAGTGCTGTAGCATGAATTCACTTTAACTGCCTTGGCTCAATGGTATAATATCATGGGGGCTGCAGTTTTACAAGGCCTTCTCTGCCAAAAAATGTGGATGCCTTGTCAAACTATAAATCCCAGGATTCCATAGCATTGAACTATGACAAAATTACAGATGGCATCCCTCAAATAGAAGCTCCATGTGCTCCTGCAGCAGCTTCCCTTATTGCTTTGGCAATATCCTATTACACAAATCTAATGTGCACCCTAATTTAGCCAAAAAAGGTGAGCATTAGATTCGAGTAAATACAGCACTCTTTTAGAAAACATCTCCATAGAATTTGGCTGTTCAGTTTTAAGTAGACCAGATCTCATTTATTTATATCACACTAAATATCATAGAGTATCAGGACTGCATACAAAATAAGTTCAAAGCAATTTAGAAGTGTAACCTAAACAGTCTACAAACATATTAAATAATTTAACAAAACATTAAAATTTCAAGTTTAAATAGATGCAAATAATGTACAACCTATACAGATTTAAATTGCTCCAGAGATGGCCAAACATACCTGGGTAGTAGGCATGAGAAAAAAAGTTATGAAAATTAAATGATTTGGAAGAAATTCATAAGAAATGCTACTTTTGAGTATTTCCACATCTGGAACGCCAACCAGGAAGTGGACTTTCTTTATAGAACTTCGGGGGCCAGGATTTTCTTAAGTATCGTTATTAGGTCGTAAGGGGGGGGGCACCCTCCTTCTCTCTCACCACCCTCCCACCTCCCTTGCCAATAAGTATTATGGCAAGGCAAGCCCTAAACTCACTCCTTCTTTTGGCTGGAAGCCTGGAAAAATGTAAACAGAGAGATTTACTCAGAAGTAAATCTGCAAAGGAAGTAAAGAGAGGTTTACTCATGAGTAAATCCGCAAAGGAGGGCACTTTGGATGAAATGCCCTCCTTTGTGGATTTACTTCTGAGTAAACCTCTCTGTTTACATTTTTCCAGGCTTCCCTGCCCCTCCTGCCTGCCAGGATCTAAAGCATCAAAGAGTATTGGGGTAGTTGCACACAACACGTGAGAAACCAACCTAATGTATAATAGAATGAATGCTAACTTATAGAGTAAGTGCCTAATATTATATGTAATCCAACTGGTCATATACCTACATTACATGCACATGCAATAATACAGCAGTAATAACAATGGGTATAAGAAGAGGTAAAATTCAAACAGTATTCTGACTGTGGTCCCTCTTCAAACGGTGCAAACTGCAAACGGCTCTTCTCTTTTCCCGGGAGGCAGCCTCTCCCGGGAAAAGCCAAAAGCCCGGGCACAGCATTTGCTGCCTGGGTGCACATACATATTCTTTGGGGTGGGATTTGCTGCAGAGTCCCGGGCTCATAGAGAAGAGCCCGTTTGCACCGCTTGAAGTGGTCCGCGAGAAGGCCTTACTGGTACATTATTTAAACTGTTATGTTTATTCATATAATGATCTGATCACTATGATCATTATATCCCACATTAATGGGGCTATTGGGATAACAATACAAAAGGTTTGCTAGGGTAGACCCTCTTTCACCCAGTCTCAGCCCCCCCCAAACCAAACTCAGCCCCCCGAATCAAAATCCTGGCTACGGCCCTGCCTCCAGGTGTTTTGGACTTCAACTCCCACCATTCCTCACAGCCTCAGGCCTCTTCCTTTTCCTCTCAGCCTGGGCAAACTTGGGCCCTCGCTCCCTCAGGATCGGGGTGAGAGAGAGGCAGCGAGGAGCGAGGGGGGGCCTCCTCCTCCTTTGTTTTGCTGCTTCCAAGAATAGAATACCCCCTCTCTCCCTCCCTCCTTCCCTCCCACCTTCCTATTTGGAGAGTCCCATCTAGAATTCAGTGTGATTTATTCAAGTTTTGGCCTACAACTCCCAGAAATCCCAGCCAATTTACCAGCTGTTAGGATTTCTGGGAGTTGTAGGCCAAAACCATCTGGAATGCGCATCCGCTGGCATACGAACTACTAATGAATTTCGTTAGTAATTACGTTACATTTTAGAAATTTTTTTGTAAGTCTTTCTATTACTAATCAAAAAAATCCTCCTCCCCCCCATTAGATTTTCGATTCCCTATTTTTGGGTTCTAAACCATGCCTACTGGGTAGCATCCTTATCTGGCTGCAACTGCTAGAAATAAGGTGTCAGAGCTTTGCACTCTAAGCAGAAGAACAGGAGGGGTTATGTGTCATTGACACGAGAAAGGATTTTTTGACAAAAGGTATTGGAAGATAGGATAAAAAAGTGAGCTGGTAAGGTTAATGTCTGAAGCCTCAGGGTCTGCTTCTCGGTGTGCTGGCTCCGATCTGCTCTAGTGAAAACATGCAGAGACTGAGGGCAGTATCAGAAGCCGATTTATTGTGCCATTGGCCAAGGCAAGGTATCAGGAGATTTTTCAAAATCCGACAAAAGTCTCATTTACAGACATGGACATTTTATAGACATTTCACAGGCATTTGAAATGGTGGATATTCATTGTGATTGGTGCAAGTTATTATTTGCTACATTATTGGTTTAAAAGTACATTCATTGACAATATGTGATTGGTGCGTGGTGTGGCGGGAAACTTAATAAAGATTTTGTTGGATGAATTCTGGGGCCCATCTCCTGTATCCATGCCGCCTCTTTCTGCCTCCAGGGAGTGCACCAATTACAGGGTGGGATTACTTTGATAAACTATGCTTATTGATTAGCATGACTGGTAAAGGCAAAGATTTCCATGATAACACAATAGGTGCTAGTTTGACTTGATAGGATTAGGACAGTTGTTTATTTAATTACTATATTTATATCCTGCCCTTCTCAACCCCGAAGGGGACACAGGGTGGCTTTACGTATAGTCAAGTATTCAATGCCTTGACACAACATATAATTAAAATAAATATTAAAATTAAAATTAATACACATTTAAACATTACAATCAGTATTAAAACCATGTCATCCATAATCATAGTCCTGGGCCATTCCAGGAATCATTACACATAATTCGTATCCATCAGTTCATCTATGGCATTGCAGTTATTCTCCGAAAGCTTGATCCTAAAGCCACATTTTCTCTTTCCTTCTGAAGGCCAGGAGGGAGGGGGGTGATCTAATGTCACTTGGGAGGGAATTCCACAGCCGAGGGGCCACCACTGAGAAGTCTCTGTCTCCCCTTCCCATCAGATGCACCTGAGAGGGAGGTGGACTGAGAGCAGGACCTCCCTAGGTGACCTTAATCTCCGAGGAGGTTCATAGGGGGAGATATGGATGGGTAAGCTGGGCAGGAACCGTTTAGGGCTTGATAGGATAAAGCCAGCACTTTGAACTGTGCTTGGTAGCAGAGTATTCCCAACCTTTGGTCCTCCAGTTATTTTGGACTTCAACTCACAGAAATCCCATCCAGCTTCCCAGCTGTTAGTTGTGGGAGCTGAAATCCAAAATGGATGGAGGACCAAAGGTTGGGAACCACTGGTTTCAGATTGCATAGAAGACATTTTCTCACAGCATATTTTTTTCAAAGGCTGGAATTTCACCCCTTTCAGTATGTATGTAGAAATACAGAGTAATTGGGAATTTGTTGTGGAGTTACATATGGGTCATCCCCCCCCCCTTCTTTTGACCTGAGTAAGGTAACTTGTGGTCATTCCCAGACCCTGGCATTTTCATGGTCCATGTTTTAGGACAATTGAGGTCAAGGTTTCACTTAGTAATAATCCCAAATTTTGCTTATAAGACATTGTTATCTAGAAAATTTCTAAGCCTTCCTGTATGGTATGAAATTCTGAAATACTCCAAAATCAAAATTTGTCTGGGTGGTGGAGATAGTGGATCGTTTGAATCGTTCAATGTGCACAAACGTTGTTTCTTGCACAAAATTATTTAAAATATTGTGGATGAAATGCACCTTTGGGCTATGCATATAGGGTGTGTATGAATCATAAATGAATGTTATGCTTAGATATGGACTCAATCTCCAATACGTACCATATTTATTCTAATTTAACAGTCACCATTTTTGGTTAACATCCCACTTCATTTTGAAGGCCTCAAGAATGAGGGCTTAGCGAGAAAGAAAAATATAAACAACAAAAGAAAGAGTGAACTCCAAGAAACATCAGGGATACAGATAGTCAAAATGGTAAAATACTTGGGGCTATATATTACAGGCAGCAATGCACAACTTTTGAAAAACAACTATGAGAGAAAGTGGAGAGAAGTGAAGGAAAAAATGAAAAAATGGGGAAAACTAAATCTCTCATTACTAGGCAAGATAGCACTGGTTAAAATGAACATCTTACCAGAAGTACTCTATATCTTCCAAACCTTGCCTATATTAAGAACTAAATTTACACTCAACATATGGCGAAAGGATATCATCAATTTTATTTGGAAAAATAAGAAAGCACGTATCAGCTTCAAATATCTGAGAGATGAAACAAGAAGAGGAGGACTAGCCCTACCAGATCTGCAATTATACTACGACGCAGCGCGATGACATGGTTGAAAGACTGGGCCACCCTGGAGAAAAAGGAAATATTGGCTCTAGAAGGGGAGGATCTAAGAAGAGGATGGCACAGTTATCTGTGGAGGGAGAAAGAGAAAGTGGAGAAAAACTTTAATAATCATTTTGTTCGATCATCATTGATTAAAACATGGAACAAATATAAAAAAAGACTTTACACAAAAACACCGCTCTGGTTCTCCCCCACAGAAGCCAACCATAAGAGGGAAATCCCCAGTGAAAACTGGCTGACATATAAGAGAATACTACACATTAAAAATCAAGAAGTAAATTTAAAATCACTACAGGAAATTCAACAAATAGAATCTGGCACATCATGGTTCCATTTCTGGCAAATATCAGAAGACTATAAGATAGATAAAAAACATGGGTTTGAATTAAAAGAGACATTTTGGGACAAAATTATGAAAAAGCGACACTAAATTGATTAAAAAAATATACCAACAACTTTTATCCTGGGCAACAGAAGAGGACATGATCAAAGAGGTGATGTTGAAATGGGCTAAAGCAGTAGGCCATACAATCGACCTTGCCAAATGGGAGGAAATTTGGAATAAAAAACTTAAATATGCCTATGCCACAGAGATAAAAGAAAACTGGGTAAAGGTATTCTATAGGTGGTACCTGACGCCAGAAAAACTTGCGAAGTGCAGTAAGGGCAAGATAAGCTGTAAGTGCTGGAAATGTGGGGAGAATACGGGGACATTTCTCCATATGTGGTGGGAGTGCAAGGTGGTGAAGAAATTTTGGTGGGAAGTGCATAAAGTGATGAAAACAATTCTTAACATAAACTTCGAGTTTAAATTAGAATATTTCTTACTAGGAATCCTTGACTTCCAAATAGAAAAAAATGAAGACAAAATTTTCTTTTACCTCACAACAGCTGCAAGAATCTACATAGCAAGAATGTGGAAGGCGAAAGAAACAGCAACAATACATAATTGGCTAGTAAAAGTACTAGACATTATGAATATGGACCAACTGACGCAAGTTATTGCCGAAAATCGACCCTCAAAAACAAACTGGGATAAAGTTATCGACTACATTAGAAGTATTAAATACAAATACTTATAAATTCAAAGAAATTCCAAAAGACCATTAAAAAAAAGTAAATAAATAAATAAATAAATAAACAAAAGAATTATTAGTACCATCCAAAGCGATAAGGAAGTTAAAAACTTGGTGTTGTCAAGGGGGTGGGGTGACGGTGTTTTTACCTATAGTATATATATGTTGTATGTAATATAGGTTCCGTCATTGGTATGTTTGAGGCGAGGCAACTCGCCGAGAATGCATGTGGGGGTGGGGAAGGGAGAGTCGAGTATATGTACATGTTTATGTTTTGTATTTGATGTCTGTTTGTCTTGCGAATAAAAACTAAATACAAAAAAAAAAGAATGAGGGCTTAGCAAGGAAGCTTCTGCCTATCCATCAGGCCAAGACTAGTGAGTTCACCAGTCTTGGCTTAATGGAGTGGCATGGCTTCCCTTAGCTGTCAGATGTTCCAAGGCAAGCAGCAGAACAGTCAACAGGCAAGGGGAAACCACACATTTACACTGAATAACACTTCTTCTTCTTCTTTTTGCAATGCACACCTTCAAAGTTGAAGTGCATATTATAATCAATAATGCATTGTAAATACAGAACATGAAAGTATTCCAAAATTTAAAAAACTCAGATATATGGAATACTTCTGGCCCAAAGTAAGGGACATTTCCATTAAAAAAAAGTTAAAGAGAAGTGAATGAAGTTGTCCCCATAATAGGTGCAGCACCTTAGAGAGCTCATCTAAGATTTAAACTGAAACCCAGAATGGGTTAAATACTCTATTGACATGAAAGCCACCACCCACCACTACTGGTACTTAATTTTTATGTAAAGCATGTCAGATATATTTTGAATAGAAGATTTATTGAGTAAGATAACTTGGTAGATGGGAGACATGTTCCTGGCATAATGTCACTATAAACAAAATGTCATCCCCAGATTGAAGTAGGCAATATTTCCCAATGCTAAAATCACCTTCCTAATCTGAGATTCTCTGGAATTGACAAAAACTGCAGGTAATTGGGTTGGTCAATTATGGCATAATCTTTATGCTTCCTAACCTTTTGGATGAATTTTAACAAACTTGAACGCTTTCTTGCTTCTTGTAACTTTTTCATTGTTTCTAATCCAGCATCACTTTGATCCCCACCTCAGCTGGCCAACAGGACCACTGGCAAAGTTTATCTGCTCAGCAGAATGGAACAATGTGAAGCTCCACAAGATATTTCAAAAGGTAAAATACGAAACGCAGCAAGTTCTTTTTCACACAATCCTGGTACGTCATTTAGCATTAAAGGAATTAAATTTGGAAGGGATGATGTGATTAGGGCTCTTGAGGGGGAGGAAGGAAGAATCCTTTAAAGTCCAGAGCAGATTTGAATAAATTACGAAGATCCAATTTATGACACTGCAATATTCATTTTTTGAGAATTTCTGTCACATCCAAATTTGCACTCAGGCAGAGCTGATAGAATTCATATCCAACTGATGGTGAACAGCCCTCCTGCTGTTTCCTAAGTAGCAGCAAAGCCAAACTGTGAAACCGTGTTTTCAGAAAAGTTGGGAGAATGAAGAACCTCACTGGCTCTGAAATAGGAGGTTATTTGATAGGTCTTTGTTTGGAATACAACTCGCTCTAATCTGATGTTTCCATCACCAACTTTTCATGGTAGGGTGATATTTCCCTTTTTTAAAATGGTGGCATAACTTTGACCTCATATACCTCCTGCATTAGGATTGGCAACAACTAGAAATGATTTGTCAAACAGGTGAGCTTCAGATTAATTTCAAAGGTTCTTCCGCCTTTGAAACAAAAAAAAATACATTCATGAAAGAGAAAGAAGGTGGACTATAGATACAATGCCTTTTTTGATTGGTTAGCAGATAGCTCTCCCCCCCCCCCTCTCTCTCTGGAAACCGGGGGGCAGCTGGAAGAGTCTGTGTCAGGGCTATGGGGAATCAACTCTGGGTTTTAGTCAAGAGTTTAAATGAGCTATCCAATGTGTTGAACCTGAAATAGAATTCAATGCCTATGAAGTCTGGAATAAAGCCCAGAATGAATTCAAAGCACTACTGACATGGAAGCCTCTAGCTTCCTCCACAAAGCACTCCATGTCTTTAGAGAACATGAAATATTTTATACCAGGAGACCCATCAGTCCCAACAACACCCCAACTAAATGTGAAAAATAGTACAACACTCTACAAGTGTGATTAATTCCCTGGATCATTTCCTTTGTTCCCATCCTTTCCACATTCTTTTTTATGTGTTGCAGAAAGGTTAGCCATACTTCCTCAGATCAACAGATTTTGACAAACAACGACTTTGTCATTAAATCAAAGCACCTCCAAACACAGTAAATGGAAGAGAAGGATTCTCTAGAGATGTCCTCAGGGCATGGTGTATGTGTGTGACTGTGTGCACATGTGTAGAGAGAGAAAGAGGAAAGGGAGAAAAAGGCAATGTGATCTGTAGCAGCCAGTGTGTTGAAGATTTTCACTTTACTACAAATGCGTACTGCTGTGCCAGGGGACCCAGTTACAATGTGGTCTTATTGTGCTGCACAGATGGTACCTTGACCTTTTTGACTATATATACAATGCAGTCAAGGTCCCATCCATATAGAAAAATAAAGCCATGTCCTTACGTGTTCAAGGAACTACCAGGTTGTTGTACCTTGTTTCTTTCATAAGCCTTATATTTTTAGTACAGCCTAGTCCTTAGAAAGCTCATTCTATTATCTGTTAAAAGCAAATTGTTGTTGCTATTATAAAAGTACAATCTGCAACCACTTTGTAACCTGTGTGATGGAAAAGGAGAGCACTTACCAGCAGCAACAGCAGTCATTCTTCCACCCTGCCCCCAAAGTATTATATATTGTCAAATAGTTTAGCTACAATAGACGTCACTGCTGGCAATTTGTCCCCCCACTGAATATAGGAATGTACCTGCTCAGTTAAACGTGGGGTCTATATAGTTCAATGTCCTGATATAACATATGTTTTTGTTATTATTGTTATTATTAGAATCACCGCATCATAGAATTATAGCATTGAAAGAGACCACAAGGGCCATCCAGCATACCCCTCTAGTCATGCAGGAATATACAGTCAATGCACTCCTGAAAGTTGCTGCTGCTGCTGTTGCTGCTGCTGCTGCTGTACTGTAAGTTCAAACTAGTTATGAGGAACATACCAAAGTTCTCCTCAGTTGCACTGGAGGTGTGTGTTCTTTAGCTGTGAATTCTTCTACTGGCAAGGGATTGGACTAGACCAGGGCTGTCCCACTTCTACTGGCCCAGGGGCCTGAATTCCGGTCACTGATGACCTGGGGGGGGGGTGTAGGGTCTGCCCCCGCCCCCGGCTCCACCCCCGCCCCCGCCTCCGCCCTCTTCCCAAGCCGCCCCCACCCCACCCCCACCCCTGCATGCATACAGTCAAATATAATCTTTTACTGAGATAAAATGCAGGGATAAGACATTAAATTATTTTAATTTAATATTAAATATATTTAATTTTATATTTAATACATGAGGGGAGATGGGGGGAGGGAATGAGGAGCGCCCTGAGGAGCCCCCTGCTTCGGCCTACCTTTTCCAAACGCGCAGGATACAGGAGTACCCGGACGACGAGAGAGGCGACGACCGACTGAGTCGAAGAAGGTCCTAATCGCATCTGTGGGCCTCAGCGATCCAGTAGTATTGTAGCCGAAAAGTATCGCGAGAATACACAATCCACATGGGATTTCGCTGTCAACGCCGGCGTGATCTCGCGTTGACAGTGAAATCCCGTGTGGATTGCGTATTCTCGCAGTACTTGCTCCGAACCCGGAAGTAGGTATTTTTTATTATTTATTTTATTTTTCAATTTTTATTTTTTAACAAAAAGCTTAGGGGGCCAGAGGGAAGGGGCTGGGGGCCGTATACGGGCCCCGGGCCGCCAGTTGGACAGCCCTGGACTAGACAGTCCTTAGGATCCAATCTATGATTCTGTGACTCTGTTCTTTGCTTCAGTTCATTTCATCCCTGAATTAAACTCATCAAGAGATTCTGCATCTCAGGTTTTGCATATTTATATTTGTAAAAGCATTGTCATTGAATTAATTCACCTCAAATTGTCACAAGTACTTTCCACATGTGCATTTTTGCCATGTTATTATTATTCTGAATGCTAAAACAGAATTGAGCAGGAACATTTGGGAAGAGGCTGTTTAACAATTTCCAGTTTTTAAAAAAGTTTTTTGACCTAGCTGACCTCTTTGCCTTACTCAAAATATATTTTAATTTTAATAGATTGTAAACTGTACAGTTGCCACTAAATTCTGCAAATGAAAGTATTATGAGTTAAAAATTCACCCAGTGATGGTAACATGACCACAGAAGTAGCCTTATGAATGCTCATTGTATTCTGGATCAAAAAACATGCAATAGAATGTTGCATGCACAATTTTCAAGGTTGTATCATAGTATGTTGTTGTTGTTGTTGTTGTTCTGCTTCCACTTCCTCTTCACCTACTGCATGCACTTTTCTCATAGCAAGATCAGAATCCGCTTTGCAAATTCAAATGGAAAATTGTGAGAGTTGAAAACCTAAAACACTTTTTTAGGGATAGATATCCAACTTTCCCCTCACATTCAAACAGATGGTTAATGTTGTTCAGACTAATGATACTAAACATCTGATTGACAGGATTCCTGAAATGTGGGCATTGTCTTCTACACATGCATGGCATTTAAAAAAGCCAAAATCACATAAATAGTGGTCTGAAAAATGTCTAATGACAACATATGCAGCTTTATTGTTATTGAACACCCATCTGTCCCAATATGTCACATAATCCTGTTGTACCCAGGAGAGAGAAACACGGAAAGCAAATACAGTTTATAGTACTGGCAATACCAAACCATTGTGCAATAAACCATATGTGGGAATGCAACAGAAGAGAAAGGTGG
This sequence comes from Anolis apletophallus, assembly GCA_030556195.1. Lineage (NCBI taxonomy): Eukaryota > Metazoa > Chordata > Lepidosauria > Squamata > Anolidae > Anolis > Anolis apletophallus. The sequence goes on along the minus strand of JARBWK010000006.1, from coordinate 53,213,138 downwards.
TATTGCTAGGCTCAAACTCCTTTTCCAACACACAGCCATTTGAGTCACCGCACCTCAAGAAGGATATAACGGAATGGTAGAAAGAAGGGCAACAAAAATGATCCAAGGGATGGAGCAGCTCCCTTATGAAATCAGGTTGTAACGCCTTGGTCTTTTCAGCCTTGAAAGACGGCGTTTAAGAGGTGACTTGATCGAAGTGTATAAAATCATGCATGGGATAGAAAAGGTGAATAAAGAAAAAATATTTTCTCTGTCACACAACACTAGGACTAGGGGGCACTCCCTAAAGCTCCAAGGTAGGAAAGTTAGGACTAATAAAGGGAAATATTTCTTCACCCAGAGGGTCATTGGGTTATGGAACTCACTTCCAGAGGAGGTTGTGACAGCTGTCAGCCTGGACAGCTTCAAGGCAGGATTAGACAGATTCATGGATACCAAGGGAATCAGTAGTTACTGAAATGGACATCCAAGTGCCACCTCTGTGTTGATGGAGGCAGGCAGGATTTTCCCCGGGTACTGGTTGTGGGGGGTCGGGAGCAGGTGAGGGTTTTGCCCTCCTTTCTGCTAGAGATCCCTGTGTACAACTAGTGGGCCACTGTGTGACACAGAATGCTGGACAAGATGGGCTGAGGCCCGATTCAGCATGGCTCTTCTTATGTTCTTATGTTCTTATGTAAATAATCAGTGGGACCTGGTGGCTTTTAGACATGGTTTAGAATCCAAAAATAGGGAATCGAAAATCTAATGGGCGGGGGGATTTTTTAAAATTAGTAATAGAAAGACTTACAAAAAAAATTCCAAAAATTTCTAAAATGTAACGTAATTACTAACGAAATTCGTTAGTAGTTCTAAAGTAGGCAAAGCAGGGAAACAGGACTGACACTGTTTTAAGCACAGGCAAATCAAGGGGCAACATTTCCCTTGGTTTCCTTGCAGGGAGATATAATGCATTAATATATTATTATCAATATTATAAAAGGACAGGGTTTCTTTGCAGGGACATATATTGCATTAATATATTATTATTATTATTATTATTAATATTACAAAAGGACAGGGTTTCTTTGCAGGGACATATAATGCATTAATATATTATTATTAATATTATTAAATAAAATAGTTTCCCACCTCTGGTGCAGGCCTTGCTAATCTGTATAGTTCTCCTCACTCCAGCTTTTCCCCATTCAGTTTTACCATAGCACTCTAGGAATCTCCATTTGAACTCTATGGCTTTTCTTGATTCTGAACTCTTCCTTCTCCTCTCTGTGCTCTTTTCACTCCTGCTGCCCTTCTCTCAGCAGTTCTTATGTCCTTCTGCTCTGTCCTTCTATCTAAACCCCCTTCCTGGGTGTTTAAACCGCTTTTTCCCTCAGTCCTCCAGCCCCTCTAGGAGTCCCGATCTGGATCTCTCTATCGTTTTCGGCTCCTTTTTCACTTCCTGGAGGTAGGCCTTTCACTCTAATTAGGCTCCAAGCATGGAAAGGCCCCGATTTGACTGTGAGTTATGTCTGCAAAGCTATTTTGGAGGGGGAAATTTTCCTGTTGGGGGGGGGCATCCGAAATATTTACTAATCTAACGAAAATTTGGGCCCAGGGAGTGCGGAAAAGAAAGTCCACTTCCGGGATTGCCCCTGCGATGCGTATAAACTTGAAAGTCCCATACATACGAATCCCTTCCGATTTCTTTTAATTTTCATAACTTTTTTCTCATGCCTAGTGGCTTTCACATCAGTGGGGATCTGCAATAATGTTTGGTCTAGACTTGAAGGGGATTATCAAAAGGTAGAACCAATGTATGTGTGTGTGTTTGTGTGTGGGGGGGATTGAAAACATTGACTATCTCCTTTGGATTCTGACTAAAACTGAGGGCAGATCCATTTCCCCACTAACATGGAAGCTGTCAACTATAACTGTAGGAGAGAAATTACCAATAAACACCAGCACATGCTTGGCCCAAAGACTACTGTCAAGTTCTGCTATAAAGCATAGAATGGATTTATTTCAGACTGGTAAAAGACTGAGCCCCTCCATAAAACTCTGTGACTTCCACTCAGTGAAATAAGATTCACAAAATACATAAACTTTGATACAGCAGGAGTGAAGTATGCCTTCCGTCAACTGCAATTCACCAGTGGCTTTGTGACAGATATGCCACTGCAGCTTGTTTGTTTGATGATGTCTCTGGCTGAAGCAGTACGCTTCTGGCTTCTCCTCCTCTCCCTTCCTCCCGCTTTCTCTCCAACCCCAGTTCTTCACACCACATGCCAGGCTGGGTGAATGGAGGTTTACTGATTGCAGTAGTCATTGCTCAGTACTGATGTTTCAGCAGAATCTGCAGCAAACCACTTGAATGATAAAGACTCAGATAGCAAGACAGCTACCTTTCTGCCCAAGTCAGAAAGGCATACTTGTAGCATAAAAATACACCAGCAGAGGAACGGGGGGGGTTAAAAACCACACCCAGCTCTGATAATGCCTGACCTGTCTCACAGGAGAAAACACACTAGGCAGAAACACCACCTTCGTTCTTTTACATTTCATACTCCATTGATGTGATGCTGAACAAGTGCCATTAATCAAGAGGTCTGTAATTCATTAGGCATCACAATGTACTTGAAATGTTATATTGTTCAAAGCTTCTGTAACTGATTGAGGAAAAGTAAGTAAAAAATAGTGATTGCATTTGGAAGATATAGAGCAGAATTAATTGGAAATCGCCGCTTGCTTCCTGTTAGCTACATGCTAAACATGAATACAGAAATGAAAATATAGTGGAAGAAACTGATGGGTCTTTTAAATTGGAGTCTGGTTTTGAGAAATGTGTAATATGGTGTGCTTGTCAAGAGGACCTGGGTTTAGGCATCTTCACATGTTGCTGCTATAAACTGTGGTCCAGAAGTTACTTCCCTGTGATATGTTCCTTGAGGTCTGTGTGCTAAATATGTGAATGATCAGCAAATGGCATGATAGAAGGGTGACATTCTGATGTGCATCTCTGTAAATATGATTAATTCCATGCCTTCACCTGTGTGCAGTTTAGCACCCCATAAACTCTCAAAATAGCAACTGGAAATGACTTGGGGACACAGGAAAACAGTAGTATTTGGGAGAGTGTAGGGTTCTGTGGTACTTGAGGAAGAAGTGGGGAAAGTGTTTACACAGGTTTTCACACAATTGAGGGGCTCCTGGCACTGTTTGAAGGCAAAGTTTTGTCACGAACACCGACTTAGAACTGCCCCTTTAACACACACACGGAGACGTAGCAAAGGCTAACTACTTTTATTGAGTATAAAAAGTCCAAAAGGCAATTCTCTTAAAGAGATCAAAGAATGAAGCAATCAGCAAAGCTGTAGTCCAATTAAGAAAGCAAAGTTCCAAAAGATAAGTCCAAAAGCAAACGTGGCAAAAACTTGGCAAGTTCCCGGATTGCCTCCGGAACAAAGCAGGGTATCCGCAGCAATGCGAATCAATGACAAGGCAAGGTCTTGGTCCAGACCGAGCCAGTCTAGGCTCCGGGATTCACTCCGCTGGCACGCCCGTCAGAACAGACGGGGCCGGAGAACTG